>LUCG01179305.1:0-18788 GCA_001633085.1 Carthamus tinctorius | reverse complement strand
CAGCTTGTCCGCGTTGAGATAACGTTCCGACTTAAAATGACCAAACAGAAAAGTATTAAAAGACGGAAACACCCAAATCGTTACATTTTGGCCTCTCGGGCCTTGCTCACACCCGCACCCAAGGGTGGGGTTTAGCTACTGGCCATAATAGAAAACGAAGTACAAGAAATGTAGAAGAAAAACTGCATTTAAATAAAAACACCAGAGGCTGTGGTAAGCAGTCACACCCGCACCTAAGGGTGGGGTTTAGCTACCGGCCATAATAGAAAACGAAGTACAAGAAATGTAGAAGAAAAACTGCATTTAAATAAAAACACTAGAGGCTGTGGTAAGCAGTCACCTCTGTGTCTACAGTACACAAAAGTAAAATAGTGCAGAATTTAAATTGCAGAAAATTAAACTAAACTATACTAAAATTCTATAGAGAGCCTTTAAGAAGAGAAATGTTGCTGGTGGAATTGAATTCAAAATTTATGAGGGGTTGAAGCTCCTTTTATAGTGAAAAAGTAAAATTAATAACCAAAGGTTACTTCACCTTTTTACTTTTTCACTATTTTAATATTTTAGGTCATTTCCTACTTTCTTCTCCTTTTGAAACAGCTCACACCTTGTCTCCCATGCCTTGTAGTTGACTTGACTTCTCATAATAAAATATTCCAAAATTTCCTTCTAGAAACTGCATCTGCAAACATCTCCTTGTGGTGACTTTGCCACAACGTCAGTAAAACTCCAAAACTTGACTTTTTGGTTATTTCTTGTCTTTAAAGGATGACTAACACAAAGGATATTTTTGGCTTCTAATGGATGTTTAGAGAAGAGTTAGGTAGGAAAAAGGTGTTAAAAAGTGAAAATAACACGAAGAATACGAGGGTTATCAGTAATAATATAAAATTATATATATGCGAAATAGTATCAATTATTTATATAAAAAAATTGTTATATTATGTATGTGTAGTAAAAATATAAACTATATTTTTTCTTAATAGATTTAAGAAAATAAGTAAAACGATTAAACCATTGGACTTTAACAAAGATTTTTTAACAGGGTTAGTGACTAGAGACCATTTTCAAAGCAAAATAGAATAAAAATTAGAGTTTACTCTAAAGATTATATTGATTGTTAGTTGAAACCAAAACTAAATCAAACAAACTGACTCAATTCTCTCTCAATTCTTATAATACAATGGTGCAGAAATTAAATACAGATAACATACAAATCAGTAATTTTTGTATAGAACTAGAAGCAATGAAGAATGTAGGAATCAGGATTTGTCTGTGTTGTCTAGTTTAGTTTAGTTTAGTTTTGTGCATTAGATTAGATATGATGAGAATCTGTAGACAGAAAGCAGAAAGATAGCTACATAATGATAATAATAAGATTCATTTGTTAAAAACAGAAGAGTAGAGACATCAACTGCACAGCTACTATCCTTCTACTACTAAAGCTACAACTACAACCTAAGAAGACCAAGCTACTACAGCTCTGACTGCTCAAATGGCACTCTCACAAACAATTGACCGTGCAGGGTTACCACGGCTGACGTTTGATGAGGATCAATTCTAGAAGGCAAGCTCACAACCTGCACCACCATAAACACACCATTATCAAACTCAATCATCAATCTTCTACAGATGATGCATTTTTGCTTTAAAAACACGACTGAATCGAGTTAAAGTAGGGAAACCTTTTTGAAAGGAGAAACACCCCAAGGATTGTCGAGCTGCTCCGGTTGACCAGATATAACCAACCGACCAGCTGGATCAGACTGTACCCTCACCTGCTTCCATCCACAAAGAAAATATATAATATTAGAATTGGCAGGGATAACCAGAGTTAATATTCCATCTATGCAATAATCAAACATAAAATGGTCAAGAACTTTGAATAAAATCACCAGCATTCTAGAATTTACAACC
Source organism: Carthamus tinctorius (assembly GCA_001633085.1). Classification (NCBI taxonomy): domain Eukaryota; kingdom Viridiplantae; phylum Streptophyta; class Magnoliopsida; order Asterales; family Asteraceae; genus Carthamus; species Carthamus tinctorius. The sequence continues at coordinate 16,871 of LUCG01179305.1, read as the reverse complement.
CCCCTTGAATTGTGGTATATATCAGTCATTGGATTCAAATTTGAATGCAAACCTTAGTTAATAGTCCCTTCATCCAATAAAAATTACAACACAGACTAGGCTTATATAGCTTTATGGGAATATATTAATGTTCGGTAAATGTCAAAATACCCTTCAATAATGGCAATGGAAGATTTTTTGTTGACCTAAATCAACATCACCAAATTTATGAAACGAGGAATTCCAAAAATTGAAATATTTAAAGTTCTCATGGGACATCCCAAAATGGAACTTCATCAGAATTTGAGCATTCAAACTCCATCCATACCCACCAGTTCTAAACCTAAAACAAAGCCATCAAGAAAACATGCATGCTTGCCATTACACAAAAAATTATGATGAACAGGAAGTAGTTTCTATTACCTCTTCTCGCAAAAGCCCTGGAACCAAAGCATACACCTCAAAGCAATCCTTCTGTACAGTAAATTTTTATACCAGTTAAATGCATAAAAAAACCACGATAAAACCCCTCAACGTCAATTATAGGTCATCAACCAAAGAAAAATCAAACAACTAAGTGACATTTTAACTTACAGTTCTCTGCACATTGATCTTCACCCAATCAGCAGGGGGGCCAATATCCACAACCAGGGAATCCAATCTGAGAAATTCATTACAGCAGCAGGTGTAAGTCTATGCAGAAGAATTTTCTCACTTGAGATAGTAATCTGTGTTGATACTATTATAGCCCGTAGTTAATATGTTTTAGTATCTTACTATCTTACATTTACCAAGTTTAGTTGTTTTCCAAGTCTAATCCCCTTCTCTACATATATGGTGTAGTTTATTGGTTTCCTTTGAGCGGTAATACTTTCGGTCTTCCTTGGCATGGTATCAGATTCAGAGCTGGACCAGCCAGCTCTATACTGCCATCTGTCACATTCTACCTGCCCTGTTTGTGTTGATTTTTTTCACATGATGTTATGTCTCATGTCCTACCAACACCTACAAGGCCCTGTTTCATCCTTCGTCAAGGTCACCAGATCTGCCTTAAATGTGGTCATGTGACAGAACCCAGAATCTGATTTCTGGATGTACATCCTAGGCCTCTTCAAAGGTTTTCAAGGTTGTTACAAACTTCCCAAACTAATTACCTAGTTTCTCATACCTGTTGTGGCTTTATTGAATATTTTTCAGATGAACGTCACAACTTCATTCTTACCTTAATCAAGCCGACAAGACTTTATATGACTTTGCCCGAGGCCCCTTGGCATCCTTCACTGGAACGCACAAGTCTTGCCAAACCTGCTGTTCAGAGGCTGGAATTATTGTGTTTATTCTGAGGATTCTAAGTTCTGATAATCTCTTTTGAAAACCGAGGTGTCATTGTGCAAGATATGAATGTTCAAGAGTTGTTGGATAGCTTATGTTCCTGTTGATCCATTTGTTTCTACTTATGTCAAAGGTGGTGGCACTGTTAGAAATGTTCAATCTTAGGTAGGTCAAATGACACCAATTGGGTTCAAAAGGCCAACATTTTGGAGAAATCATCTAAATGGAAGAAAGATTAACTATTTTGACAGATGTCCATCTGCTGATGACAATAGTATTCATTGTTCTTGATGCCATAAAGCCAGATATACTTTCACTACTGCTATGACCTTCTGTCCAAATCAAACCTACATGATATGGGACTTCATGAATGTCAATGCATATTCTGTTTCCCAGGCCTACACAAGTTGCTATGAAGAAAACTTGACTAATTCCAAATATGTGCATCAAGCAACCCAAAAAAAAGTTTGCTATATGTTTGCTTTTTTNAAATGTCCTCAGACATGCGCACGGGAAGGTTCGAACTCGGTTAGGGCACTATGAACCCCCCGAGCGATAACCAATCCGCCACAGCACTGGAAGACAACTATATGTTTGCTTTATTGGCCTCTTTCCCACCACTATGTCCATAATCATCCTATGGTTCTTAGACCTTAGCCAGTTTGATGCCTCAACTGCATGAAATATTCCATGGTTTAGTGTTTCATGAGCGCTCCCTAGAAGACGTTGCTACGGCAGATTATAGTTAGCAAGGTAGTTTCAGTCAAGTCATAAGAAACAGAAGATGTTATGATACCATCATATGTCTCAGGGTGAGTATTACTACTACCTGAGCTTAGACATATATAGTTTGACTGCCCCAAGTGATGACAGTTCTGAGTAGCCCTCCAACTACATCTGGAGTCAAACTTATGCATCTCCAATGGGTAACACCAAATCCAAAAAAAATGGTGTAAACAATCAGTCTTCTCCAATGGTAACACCAAAACATAAGATTCTAGGTATATTCCTTTTTTAACTTCTGCAATTAAACTTGTTGTGTTACTATCCATTATACCAGAACTGGTTTAATATTTGGTGTCCCCATTGGAGTGATTTATTAGTGTCAAATTTGGTATTTGGTGTATGATTTAGTGTTCCCATTGGAGATAGTCTTGGCAAGGGATTAGGATCACTAGCACCTTCTCTGGCACAATTTACTTTGTGTACTTATTTAGCATAAACTGGAACCATGGAATAACCAAATGACGACTAGAATATTCACCAGATTATAAAGTCTCCCTGAAAGGCTCGTGTCTTGGGAAGCGTTAGTAAATATTATTCCATTTATGTTGAACTATTTTTAGTTTGCCGAGTCCAGACTAGGTCCCGTTCCTCTATCTTAAATGTACCATTTCAATTTTTCCCATGGGTTTACTACCGCTGTGCTTCAGTAACCATCAATATTACTTGACTAATCCAAAATTGCGTTCTTAACGGGTTCTTATGATTTTTGATATGATCATTCTCTTTAGCAGTGACAGTTTTATATTCCAATAAGATTTTAGGATTTGTAAACAACATGTTTCATCATCATAACCGAACGCTCATATAACTTTATATTGCATAGTTTAATATGTATACATTTTACTTCAATTTTGAGTACACTGTACCAGGAAACAAGATGCACAATAAGAAAGCCAAGAGATAAACAAGATATCTCAACTGTGGTTTTGATGCTTTCATGCGTGCAACTTTGACAGCACGTTCAACTGAAGATGGTTTTTTACGCTTCAGCAAACCTAAATAGTTAAAACAAAAGCCAAAGAATGATAAGAATATAAGTATAGGCATTCAAAGATGTTTATGCTATAACTAGATGCGAATTATACCAATGCTTTGCTTGTCACGCTTTAAAGTTGTACTCGACGTCTTATCCTACACAATAAAAAGGGGTGATGTAAGTTCAGATTATAAGAGCTACACAGATTTCCATATATAATCATCTAAAAACATTAACATAGAAAACTAAACTCCACAACATAACCACCATGATCCACTAATCAAACCACATTCTGCAGGGTGCAGAGAATAAAATTTAGAAACGAAAAGTAAATTTTGACTTAGACGTGATGGATCAAGAACATAACAATATACCTTAATGATTGGGTCCCCAACCTCACCATTACCAAGAAGGCGCTGAGAATGCCAACCCTGCATAGCTCGAGCAGCCGCATCTCGCCTGGCCCTTCCTGATCCAGGAGTTTGATTTAAATTGGCCTGCAAAAAAGAAGTTCATTCCGTTAAGAACCATACAAAAAGTTCAATGAAGCACTCATTCTGGAGGGGAAGTAACTTCATTTGATGAAAAAAAATTACACATCAAATTAGTGAGCTGATGAAAATTGATGTTAGATATGTTAAGCAGATAGTCTAGTGAGGAAAGCAGAAATAAAGCATTTCAATAGGAACACCAAAAATTCCAAGCTCTAGTATGTAAAAGACAATTAAACATACATGATTTTCTAATATTATAACCAAATAAACGAGATACCTGTTTTCCACCAGAAGCAGGTTCTGCAGATGAAGCATCAGTGAATGGCAGCTCCCCGATGCTCATCTTATATTTCTCATACTCAAGCAATGCCTGCAAAATTTTGTGTCAGCAACTTAATAATAAAAAAACTAAAGACAACTTAATAGAGTGATTGCTAATTGTTCCCTAATCCCTCAACCAAAAAATAATAAATTTATTTAAACTCTAGACTGTGGAGTGCAAATGCACAGAAAGTCTCCAGACAACATAAAAACAAAAAAGCACCCTTCGTAAATCAATGATAACAGTGCCGAACATTTAGAAACCATCAAAAGGGAGATAACAAAAAAATAATCACATTCCAACTAACCCATGCTCTGTTCACAGTCAACAGGCTGAATCATCACTTAGCCAGTGGGTTAACTATTAGGAAAATGACTAGAATTTCAGTTTTAATTATAAAAACTACACGAGCTTTAAAGTTTGAACTCACTCTAACAACCATTATCTATCAACAGTTTAACAAATGCAAGTGGACTACGATGCATGTTGAAGTGTTCCTTAAGCATGTTACAATATATAGTTTGCTTCTACACATGATGTGCATGATTTGATCCATGTACTTGTGAAAGCCAAAGCATTTGTACCTATTCAATTTAGAATCCTCTCCTTGCTACAAATTGACATCCTTCTTTCAGGCTTACCCTTCTTAACAACCCAAGTAGCACAGATTATATCAAGCTCAGGAGAATATTCCTAGTATCATCCAATGCAATTTAAAGAATATGCCATGCAACCACCCAATGACGAATATCTAGTTTTCTCCAAATTATTTTGACTTTCTTGTATCTTGTAGCTTTCAAGAATTGGCTGATACATCATACACATATCACGTATGTCATCTTAGGTTTTATAGATGTGGAGCTAGAACTTTCCTGGACAAGAATGCTCCCTATAGAAAGCAGTCTCCAATAACAAAAGAGCTTTTGTTGGCAATGCATCCACAAATCATAATTTAGTAAGATAAACAAGTAGACCTCTCATTGAGCGCTTACTCAGACTCTTCTCTGTTCTCTCATGGCACTTATCTAGCATCCCTTTAAGACCACAGGATACACTAGTGGAAATACATGCCCGTGACAATAGTCCTAGGCTCCTAGCAGCTCTATAATGTCAACAAAGCAGTAAGCACACTAATGAAAGCTAATCATGGGACTTAGGGAGCATAGAAGTACAGATGTTATGTGACAAGCTAGCCAATGACCAAAGTACTGTACCAAAGACAATCATGATCTCCCACTCAAAAGGTGCATTGCATGTCAAGAAGATGAAACTCAGACTTAAATGGAAATGTCACTCAATTTACTAAATCTTGTCATAAGAGCAACTCCAACCCACACCAACACTCTAAACACAAAACTGCAGGCCCACACACACTAGAACACAAAACCCCTCCAACTCCAACCACACTAAAACTCTCCCTCAAAACCCTACTCTGACACCCTTTTGCTGGAGATGAATAGTTACTTGCCAAATATGGAAGTCTTTCTCCCAAAAGCCATTTTGCTGGCCAATCTGTGTTTGTTAGAGCAAACAGACCGGCAACCCGGCAAGGTGAAGTTTTACCAACTGGTTGGAGATGCTCTAAAACTAACAATTTTGTCTATAAGTGAAAAGTATTTACGCAAGATAGAATTAAGAATAACAAGTAAAAAAGAAAAAAGCAGCAGGGATTCAAGGATCATTCCACAAATTCTACAATATGTTAGGATTTGTAACTAAGATGTTGGCATGTCATAACAAACAATATACAATTGAAAGCAATCTCAAAACTAAATAATAGCTGAAATGATCTGACTAGTTCAGTGAAATCATATCAATTAAATATTGTAAAAATTTCATCAAATGGCTATAGAATAATTCTGTTTCTAAGTCCAAGAATCTGAGAATTAAATCTCATGTTGTAAAGAAAAACTGTATCTTAACTTTACACTGATAAATATCAGTACCCTTAAAAACTTGGGAAGAAATTATAGCTAACTCAGGTTCTACCTATACCACCATAGTAAATTAGTAATCAGAGAGTGAAAATATTAAAACTTTCAACTTCTTAGTGATGCATTCAGAAACACTCAACTACGAGAGGGTTGAATTACAAGGCACTAACACAGCTCTGCTTGTTTTGAACACTACCTATCTCTTAGGATTATGAGCGTAAAAGATAACTTCAGTAAGAAATTTAAGAAATTGCTATATGAAGTAAGAAAGAAACAGTAAACTTTCACCAATATAATCTAAATGTAAGAAAAAGACTTGTGTAATTGAACAAGCACCTTCTCATAAAAACACCGGAATGTCCATGAGACAGTAGTACAAGTCCTGAAAATGAATCATAAATGTCAGACTCTGAAACTGGTATTCAAATAAAAATTAAAGAAGTAATCAGACACTACAAATAACCTTCACTGTTTCTAGCTTCCAAATTACTATGCTTTAATTTTTGTTCTTTTTATCTATCATACACCAGCATACATCCTAGAGACGTGTATGCATATAAACATATATCACACATTCCACGCATATAAAACAAGAAAAAGAAATGATCTGAAGGAGAAAACAAGAGAGACAATTATAGGATATGGCCTCTAGAAGTATGTCACTTCTCCTTTTCTCTCAATGGACTGTTGTTCTAGCCCTGTTTATGGTATGGCTTCAATGTAGGGACTAATTGAGCGAACCTCAAAAGAAGATATGCCTCACCAAAGCGACGTTTTTACCCAGTCCTGGTAACACTTGCAAAGAATAGTCTCTTTTCTTATATCTTTGGCTTTGCTACTGAATTCCATTGCTAACCCCGGTCCCCGGCATTTGACAACCACCACATGACCAACAGATCAATGACACCACCAATACCATCACTCTTCATGGAAGCTACTTCGTTCAAATTGAGGATTGAAAAATGGTAGACAATTGATTTTTAGACTAGTATGGTTGCCATCAATGGTCAAGTATATCGAGGTGGGAGAGAATACGCACACGTGGATTGACTATATCAATCTTAAATAAAATTATCAAGGAACAAATAATCCATCTTGTAGATTTACACGTTACTCCAACTAAAAGAGGGATCTAACATCTCAAACTACATTGAGATAGGGAAACGTTTTTTGTTGCAAAAAAGTAACATTTCATATGGATTTATAAAAAAAAATGTTACTGTTATACATCATGGTAATGCTAGTTAACCAAATTATGACTTGGGCAAAATAGTTCTCTCGATAGTGATAGCAACAATGCAACCGTTAAAATGACATGATGCAAGAAAAGTTGGTATCCATGGTGTTAGTTGTTAAGAAATAGAAGACATCAACATGATGGGTTGCTATATGGAAAAGTGGTGGCAATAACATAAATATAGTCGTTAACAAAAGAGGCTCGAAGAGAAAATAAAATGAAAACGAATTGTATGATAGTGAAGGTGCATCAAAGGAAAAGACCTTGAGGACCATAATAATGAAAATTGTTGTAAACCACATTAATCTTACAGACCAAGCAACTTAAGTAACATGCAAATTTGGCATGTACTTGCTTCTTAAGACTCTAACTAGATTATGCCAAAGTCATACAAAACACGGTTTTTTGACAAAAACCTTTTGTCATACACAAGCCCTTTTTATACTATTATTTCAATTTAAGTTCTCGTAATTTTTCCATTGTATTCTTTTCTTAACCTTTATAGTGACAACTTTGTATCGAAGAAGTATAATTTGATACTTACTTCGGCGGTTTAAATGATTCTCCCACTTGTCGCCACAGCTTGCATGAGGTCACCTACATGTGAGAACATATAAATGTGCAGAACTCTTCATACAATTGCTATAATAAAATCAGAGGAGCTATCTTCTTACACTATGCAATAGTACAAATCGTCTTAGAATCAAATATGTTCGTGTCAAAACAATTAAATTGAATGTTTCCTATGATTACTACAGCGAGCATCCAAGAAAATAAAATGTAGTAAGATGAAAAATGGGCAAATCCAAAGTTAATTCAGAAGTTAGAAGACGCATATAAATGAATAAGCATGGAAATAGAAGAAGCATATAATTGAATTAGCATGGAAATAGAAGAAGTATACTACTGAATAAGCATGAAGTGGTTTATTATGGTTCACTACATTAGGTTATTGTCTTCGCTCTTCAACTAAGCTCCTAGGTTCATTGAATGCATGCTACTAAAGACATAGCTTCTACAGTCTACAGTGGCATGTTGTACTTGCTGACAAACATTTTACATGTTTGTTTAACTAGGTCAGTTTACCACATTTTGCATACGCAAAGTATAAGCTTAAGTAAACAAAATACTTTATAAATCATTATGAACATATGTCTTGCAGCAGACGCTCATGGCCGCCCTCGTAGGGGAGCAAACATCTAAACATGCGATGAAGAATGCCTCATGTGGCTTCACTTCAGAAACATTACAACATTGGAAGATTAAAAAACTACTCACGCAAAAAATTAATCTCTACAATTTTCCAAATTGAGGGATAGAAGCACAACTATCCACCCAAACAACTAATTCTACAATTTTCTAGCAATTTTCAGACAAAGCAATGAAGGGCATTCCCTAGGTACTAATGTGGATGAGGAACCTCTGAAGAGAGAGTACAGAGGCAGAGACAGCATCTGCACTTAAAATATATTCGAAAATGCAAAAACCCTAGAAATATGTAGAAAAGATGTGAAGATGCCAGCACCAATGAATAATCATGAATGCGTTTTGCAGCAAAAGGGAACATGTAATAAACAGTATTACTTGAAATAGATAACAGGAACACACTAGACAAGAGATTTGTAAGACCAAGAGTACCTGTTCGTAGCCACCAAGCCTGACCACTGATCTCCATAACCTGATGTGAATATATATGTTAAAACAAAATCTACAAATCTACTGATAAATCGATAATGCCAAAATTAGGTCAGACAAGGTGAAGGAAGAATCTCACTTGAGGCAATTTAATGGCTCTCCATAAAACCTTGGAGGCTTGAACTCCAAACACCTCTCTTTGTGGAAAATTTCGAGCTCCTTCATGAATGCCGCTTGGTCCTCCTCCGTTCCAGATTCATCTTCTACACCCGCATTAGGCTCCAAGAGGAACGATTTCTGGTTTTGCAGGGTCTTAAGTCCAACCTCCTCATCATCCTCCATCGCATCCTCTTCCCTAGGGAGCAACTCCGACTCTATCTTAGTACCTGATACTCCCTCGGGCTTTAGCTTTTCCTCAGGCGACAACTCCAACTCCAACTCCATCTCCGTTTTGGCGACCAGTAATCTCTCAGGATGCCCTCGATGCTCTTCCTCCTCTGCTTCATCATCTTTGCTCCCTCCATTGCCGCTGCCACTGCCCGTCGGTGACGGAGACGGCGACGGAAAACGATACTCTCCGCCATTCTCCAGTTGTTCCTGTTTCTCAACTAGTAATTCTCCGCCATTCTCACCTGAGCCTGCTACAACCGAATCCAACTGATTACCAACACCGTCAATTCCACTCCTCTTATCATCATCATCCTCAGCATTTTTCGCATCATCTGGACTTCCGACAGCGATATCGCCTGAACCTTTTTCGTCGGACCTGATGTCGCCGGCTGATTGCATACCGTTATCGTTAGGTGAGTCTTGTTGCTCTTTGTCTTCTTCCAACACCATGGTCGTCGTCAGTAGCAATCAGCGAGATTTGGCGGGGGAAATCTGCTATCCTAAATTGGGGATTTGTTGTTCTTCTTCCCTCTTGCTAACCCTAGAAATTTTCCAGAAGATTTCTATTTGTCTATCTCCCTCCCAAAATCAAGTTTCATAGCTGGATCCTGGGATTTGAGCGAAACATCCACCCAAATACGTCTGTTTGATAAAAATGGTCCCTTGACATTTTTTTAACTTACAATTTTGGTCCCTTAAGAAAAAAGCAATGGTTTTAACATTCCTAGTTTAACGTTTTCTTTATCGATGATGCATTTGGTACGTGGAACAAGAATATGCATGACAATATTAAAAAAGAAATTTGTCTCGTCTTTGCCACGAAATTAGATTGAAACGTGACAAAACTGACCGTTGTTTCACCCAAATGGATGGAATAAAAAATTGGGAGATAAATTACTAAACTAATTCTGTCAAACTAAAACCTTGTAATTTTCCATAATTCTTTTATTTATCAATTCCGCTCCTATTCATTTAGTCACCCCAGTCATGGTTGATGTATCATACACATTTTGGATGTGTTTGTTACATATACATGACAAAACATAATAGTTGTTTGGCATTTGGTTAAACATGATAGGGTATGTCGTATGACTGGATTTACCCCTAATGATCTTTTTAGTGTTTTTATACCATCATAATTTTAATCCCCAAACACAAACCACCTGAATCATATCATAGAAACTCAAAAACTTAGATTAATTATAAAAAACAACTGATGAGGAATCAAGAGAAACAAACATGAAATTCGATCAGAAAAACCGATGAATTACACCTAACATTTCAATTATTTAAAGTGACGGTTTATGATACAAAATGAGTCACATGAATCGCAGATCGAAGACCACGATTCCACGTGTAATGAAATATGAGGACGTGTCATTGGAGATGCAAATTGGTTGGGAAACAAAAGCATGATCGATGAAGGTTTGTTATCTAATAGAGCATCAAGAAAGATGCAACCACCCATTTGATTAAGGTTCCACCACATCTTAACGTATTCTTTCCTTCTTCATCCATGAATTGGAGGTCAAATGAACAAAATTCAAGGATGATGAAGAAAAAGGATGAAGGATAGAAAGGATGCGACCAAAATTAGGGTTTTCAGCTGAGAGTTTAATAGGATTTTGTTGGATCCAGAAGATGGCATGCATGTTTGATCAAATTTTGCGATTAAATAAATCCAATTGAATTCCATGAAATGATTTGCTTTAGACATGAGAAGAGGATGACCACAAAGGAAAAGCGTTTTGTTTTGAAGGGTATAGTGGGATTGTAAAACTTAAAGCCCCGAGAGCGTTCTGGATATCCAACAAAGTAGCTACTAATGGTTCTTGAGTCCAGTTTCCTTTCATGTGGCTTGTAAGCCTTTGCCTCAGCTGGACATCCCCAAACATGTAAGTGATTTAGACTAGGTTTCTTGCCTATCCAAAGCTCGTATGGGGTTTTAGCTACTGCTTTTGATAGAACTCTATTAAGGATGTAAACTGCAGTCTTTAGCGCCTCTCGCCAAAGTGGTTCACGTAAAGAGGTATGACTAATCATACTTCTTACCATATCTTTAAGAGTTCGGTTTCGTCTTTCAGCTACACCATTCATTCTAGGCGTGCCAGGCATGGTGTACTATAGGACGATTCCACACTCCTTTAGGAAGAGGGCAAATGGTCCTAGACGTTGTTCTCCTGATCCGTCATATCTACCGTAGTATTCACCACCACAATCAGATTTGACAGCCTTTATTTTCTTGCTCAGTTGAAGTTCAACTTCAACTTTGAAATCCTTGAATACGTCCAAGGATTGAGATTTCTCATGTATCAAATATAGGTATCTGTATCTAGAGTAATCGTCTATGAATGTGATAAAATACTGTTGACCATTCCAAGAAGCCGTAGGGAATGGTCCACATATATCTGTATGAATCAATTCTAAGACGTATGTAGCTCTAACGGAACCTAATTTCCTTGTATTTGTTTGTTTTCCTTTTATACATTCAACACAAACTTGAAAGTTGGTTAAAGCTATCGATTTGAGGATTCTTTCATCAACAAGCCTTTGAATTCTCTGTTTAGAGATATGTCCCAAACGCTTGTGCCATAGGATGGCCGAATCCTCATTTAATTTTCGCTTAGTACCTTTAGCTACAGAGTGCAAAACTTCATTATCTAATGCAACAGTTTCAAGCATATATAGTTTATAAAGAACCAGTGCCAACCAAATTTGAATTCAACTAGAAACCAACCTTATTATTTCCAAAAAGACAAGGATAACCAAATTTGTCTAAACAAGAAACAGAAATTAAATTTCGGCCGCCTAAATGACGGTACAATAAAGGTTTCAACTAAATCCAAATAAACACCGGTCTTTAATAATAATAATTTAAAAGTCCCAATAGCTTGAACTTTGACTTTAGCGCCGTCACCACGTATATGAATCTTTCATCATTAGTTGGCGGCTGGCTCCATAGGAAACCTTGCATAGACATACTTATGTGAGCAGTAGCACCAGAATCTACCCACCAAGTATTCTAAGGTACAAAAGCCAAATTAACCTCAGAACAAACAAATGTGAGATACTTACCATGTTTCTCTCGCCAAGCAACATACTTGGGACACTCTTTCTTTATGTGTCCTGCCTTCTTGCAAAAGAAACATGTGAATTCCTTATCCTGTTTCTTATGCTTCTTCTGCTTTGGCACATTTTCTGAAGTTCCCTTAGCTCTCTTCTTTTTCTTATTCTGAGAGGTTGATGCCAAGTGAGCACTTTCTGTCTTATCTCTCTTTAGTCTCTCTTCCTTTTGCACAATATGTGACATGAGCTCATTAAGAGTCCATTTATCCTCCTGAGTATTGTAACTCACCACAAATTGCCAAAACTGTGCAGGAAGAGAGATAAGAATCAAGTGAACGAGCAGGTCGTCCGAAATCTCTAACTTTAGTTCCTTGAGTTTCCCATTGAGATTAGACATCTCCATAATGTACTCCCTTATGTTCCCTTTCTCTTTATACCTCATGGTAACGAGTTTCATTAAGGTGTTACTCGCTTCCGTTTTGGCATTCTTAGCAAAGAATTGCTCAATTTCTTTAAGGAAGTTCTTGGCATTAGTGCTCTCAGTGATAGAGCCCCTGAATGTGCTCGGAATAGAGCACTTCATAATCATCAGACACATGCGATTAGAGCAATCCCACTTCTCGATGTTATCCGTGTTTGGATTTTCCGTAGTGGAAATGGGTCGCTCCATCCGAAGTGCATGGTCCAAATCCATGCAACCGAGAACGATTTCAACCCTCTCCTTCCACATGGCATAATTCGTCCCGTTCAAAGTAGGGATTCCCGCAAGTTGAGCAGACACATTATTAGCAATAACAACTGTATAAACAAAAATTTACATGCTCAATATTTATGTCATATAAGAGACTAATACAATTNTTTTTGTGGGCCCATTTAACAAGATACCTAGCACAACATTAATATTTAATCTTTGGACTAAAATATTAATTTGTTATTGGTATTCTCAACATGGTAATCAAAATATTGAAAATAAATCCTGTCAAACAATACCCGTCCTTTGGGCCGGTTGTTGGTCACATGGAAAACTTTATAATAATCACATACCTATTACCACATGTATATCAGTTGTCCGGCCAAACTAATGACTTTCCTTTGGGCCAGTCTTTAATTTGCATGAACAACGATATACTCATCTTTGTATTTCAAAATATATCAATCTTCACAACAGAGGTTACTTTGGCAACATGTTATGTCAATCAATTTATTTTAAAACACAAGACAATCAAGTGTAAACCTAATGGAATAAATTGGTTTCCTTATGTTATTCCTAATCGATCAAAATAAAGTAAATAAATAAAATATTCAATCGATTTACACTCAATTACAAATGGGAAAATTAGCCCAACTAACTCTTTTCTCCAAATAAAGCTTTAGGAGTCCAAAGAAAACCAAAATTGGCTATCTCGTGAAGATTACAAAACACAAACGGAGGGTTTCTCGCGTTCGCGAGAAAACCCTTTCGCGTCGCGAGTTGTCTCAAGAGAAAACTTCGCATAGCGAGGCCTTTATTCGTGCAGCGAGATGTTCCGAGAAATAGAAGCCATCTCGCGTCGCGATGTTCGACGAATTTCAGAAACCCTAAACATGGAAGACTCGCGTTGCGAGTTTAACCTCTCGCATCGCGAGCATGTCGAAAAACATAGAATATTTCAAAACCTTAAGAGAATTAAAAGCACAATCCTCTCCCGTTCAAGATAACCATGATTCAAATGCATAAAAGAAAAGTTTAGACCATGATTTTTTGCGGTCATGATCTCCAAAAATTTTTAAATCAAAAGACCAAAAAAAAGAGGTATCAAATTCGGGAGAAATAAAAAGGATTCCAATAATTCAATGTGAATAACGTGGCTCTGATACCACTTGTTAGGAATTTAGATCGTTTATCACATTGAATCATGAAGAATATAAGAAAAGAATGTGCGTACCCGAATCCATTAGTTAGGCTTGAACTTGATTTGTAGATTCCCGGCTACGGTTTTCCTCAACACAAAATCCCTAATGTTCTTCCAATGGGGAGAGAGAGTGAACGTATTGATTTTGGTATATTAGGAACCATAACCCTAGTCGTCTTTATATAGGTTATAATTAGGGTTCCCATCAAACTTTAATTAAACCTAACAGGCTTCCTCTCATTAGGCCCATACCACCTCTTATTAATTCTAAACGGGCTTTCACTAATTAATCACTTTAATTAGCATATATTATAAAATAGCCTGATATAATTAGATTAATAATATATAAGCCTATTAATTATAGGATTTATTAAATAAATCCTAATTAACACATATATGTATATCAGAATCAGCTATATATGCTTATTTGGTGCTGGCTTAATGATATAGATAGTCTCGCTAAAAATTAACGGTTGTTTTATAAGCACTTAATGCTTAGTTTTTTTTATAAGAATTGGACTCACGCCTCATTCGGTCAACTATATATGACTATTTGCTGCTGGCTTAATGATATAGATAGTCATATATGTATATCTGAATCACATGTGATTTTATTGGGCATTTTTTTATAAGAATTGGACTCACACCTCATTCAGTCATCAATATATGACTATTTGGTTCTGGCTTAATAATTAGGGCCTGTCTTTTTACCAGCTTGATGAGCTTAATGAGACTCACAGAGGTTACTATAAGAACCATACGTAACGCAAAATTCATGTACTTATTGGTCCGGTTTTTAGCAGCTTAATGAACTTAATGGGACGCACAACTTATTCGGTTAGCTATACATGACTATTTGGTAGTGGCTTAATGAAACAGGAAGTGAGAAGAACACAATATATAGGGTTCTTATAGGATTACACCTCTTCATATACATATATGCATGTAAAGTCATGTTCATATGAGCACGAATAAAAGGAACACGAGAATGCGTGAATCACATGTCATTTTATGCTAGAATGATGTACTTAGGGCCTGTTTGTTAGCAACTTAATTACCTTAATGAGACTCACATTTTATTCGTTTACCTATACATGATTGTTTGGTTGTGGCTTAATGAAACAAAAAAAATGCCAAATCACAATATATATAGTTTTTCTAGGATTTTATTGTTGTATTCATGTACTTAGGGCCTGCTTGTTAGCAGCTTAATGAGCTTAATGAGACTCACAGGTTATTATGTTAGCTATACATGATTGTTTGGTTGTGACTTAATAAAACAGAAAGTGGCAGATCACAATATATAAACTCTTACAGGATTACACCTCTACATAAACAGATAAACATGTAAAGTCAGGTTCATATGAACACGAATAAAACAGAACACGGGAATGACAACATCACATGTCATTTTACATTTACGGATTCATGTAATTAGGGATTGTTTGTTAGCTGCTTAATGAGCTTAATGAGACTCACAACTTATTTGGTTACCTATATGTGACTGTTGGGTTTATTTGAAGTGAAACAGAAAGTGGCAGAATACAATATATAGACTACTTATAGGATTATGCCTCTTCATATACATATATGCATGTAAAGTCATGTTCATATGAGCACGAATAAAAGAGAACACGAGAATGAGTGAATCACATGTCATTTTACGCTAAAATGATGTACTTAGGGCCTGTTTGTTAGCAACTTAATTACCTTAATGAGACTCACATTTTATTTGGTTACCTATACATGGCTTTTTGGTTGTGGCTTAATGAAACAAAAAATGCCAAATCACGATATATGTAGTTCTTCTAGGATTACGCGCTACATATACAGATATACGACTATTTTGTCCAACTTGTATTAAGTTAATAAGAAAAAACGGTGAAATCGTTAGCCATATAATAGGAGTCATTCACTCCCATTAGTTGCAAAAATATTATAAACAAATAGAAGACTAAAGTACTTAAGATCACTAAAGCCAAGAGAAGAGAAGAGATTAGGGGCCTATTTATTAAAGACTTATCGGGTAAGTGCTTACCTACATCATTTACCTCGTTGATTGCGCTTGTAAATGACCAAAAATCTTACCCACTAACGTATAAGGTCAAGATCGAGAGTCTTTCTGATAATTTGTGTCACATGTCAGTCTAATCAAACAAAGAAAGTAAAACTAATTAAGCCTCTTTAATAAGTAGTATAAATAACTAGTTAGAGTAGGAAACTAAAACAACCATTAATGACTACATATTACTTTGTAGGGAATCCAAATGCAAGCAACCATGTTTAACGAGGCTGCAAAAAAAAATTATTTGATAAGCTTGAGAGTGGAAAGGCGTATTACCTATCCAAAGGAACCATAAAAAGGGCTAACAAGCAATATAACACCGTTGCCAATGATTATGAAATGACTCTAAGCCAATATTCTCAAGTGGAGGAGGTTTGCCAATGAATCATTGGTTGTACCTGAAACAAAGTTCAATTTTGTGCCTATTGATCAATTGGCACCATACATCAATCAAAAGGAGTTTCTAGGTAAGATTTTTAACCTACATATTTTGCTTCATATTGTTTATTGAGTTTGTGCTAAATATGGGGTCTTCATATAAATCTATAACTATACTACTTATTAAAGAGCCTTATTCAGTTTTTTTTAAAAGATTCTTGAAATTTCAAGGTTACTCATTTTAAAGCTTAATTTACAACAATTGGAATTGAGATACACCTTGATAACTACAAAATTATACATGTTTTACTCGCACTAATTTCCCACTTTTGTATTTATTTTGAGAGCAATTTGAATACAGTTTGACTTAAAAAGGCTTAAATCT
>LUCG01179302.1:0-14717 GCA_001633085.1 Carthamus tinctorius | reverse complement strand
TGTCCTCACGTTCACAACCAAAAAGTGGTTCACATTTGAACTTTTTTCTCTCTCTCTCTCTCTATATATATATATATGCTTTTGGTGTTTAGAGGTTGGTATAAGGATGGAGTTGATGATTTTAGGTTTCTGATTTGTTCATGGAAATTGCTACGTATGCCTTTCATCCCAAGGTATCATTTTCGACCAATTTGGCTGTTGTTTTTGGCCTATATTTCTACTGTTATTTCTGGATAAGAGTCTTTTCTGGGTAAGTCTTGCGGTTCTTGCTTTGCCTCTTATCGGGTAAGATTATCGGTCTTGTCAAGCTTAATCAGTGAAGTAAATGAAATCAATAAGCACTTACTCAGTAACGTTTGGTAAACGGTCCCTAAATTACCAAAAGTTACTTTTGCTTTTCTCTCGGTTACTTGCAATGGACAACTTATTTTCTTCGTCTTTTTCACCTTTTTGCATCATGATGGTATAACGAGCATACATATTGATGTCTCAACTCTCGTCTTTCATGGTGCAGCTCTGGTTGGCTCTTATTTTAGACTATTCCTTTTTGTCACAATAATTTATATATCTAGTCTCATATACACGTGAAGAAAGTCTTAGGGACTATTTTGACAGTTGCTAAATGGTTTGGTGCATGATGATTAAGTGGTCATAATGATTAAAAGGCTCTTATGATATAGTGCAAAATGAAATATGGTTGTTTAAGCGATATAGGCTCTTATGATATAGTACAAAATGATATAGTGGAGATTAAGTGATGCCCAAAATACAAAATTATTTAGACGGGGTTTTAGAACCATTAAGAGACAAACTTTTTATGCCAAATAAGATTTACCTCTTAATAGATCATAGGTTGCCTCTTAATGAAACTATGAAGAGGTAAACAAAAAGCTCCTTATTGTGCCATTAGAGTGAATAATGTATGCTAAAGATTTAATCAACAATGTTGCAGGTTGATCATCATGATCCCAAGAACCTCTGTATACTAAGGTTTAATGCCTTATGTGAGGCGTAAAGACCGACACTTCTAAATGTTACAATGCGGATTTCTCTTTTCTCCTTCATGAAATATACAACAGTCTTATTCATGGTATGAGTCTTATTCATGGTATGAGCCTTGTGTTCTTATATGTATTAAGAAAGTGATTAAGGTTAGAGCTTTCCTTGCTCATATAAGAAAAAAAATATGCATAATTTGATCTTAGGCTCTAAACCATTGAGCTCAAACTTTTGTTATCATTAGCCACACATTTGATTTCTTAATTAAGAAGACTTGCAAAATTCATCATTTGGTAATGGTGAAAAGAGCGATGACCTTGTAAGAATACTGCACACAAACTTACCACAATACAAGGGAAAGTTTCATATACCCAAGTGGAGTTTCATATATGCTTTTATTCTTTTTTATGAGACTTTCGGGAAGATAAAAAGGTCATGTACATAACGGATGTGAACGGAATCAAAAAAAGATAGAAACATTAGCAAGGATCATTATCATATTGAAAAGTGTTACCCAAAATAATGTAATGGATTTTAATATCACCATTTTATTTAGGATTTTTGCAAAGTCATTGTTAAAGTTATGGGGTTGATTGTCAATGGCTAAACTAATGATTGGGTCCATAGTGAGAGTAATGACTCTTTTTCTTTGACGTTACATGATCACATAACTCACAGAAATACCTTTAACTAATTTGACAACTCAATATGTTAGTTGTATAGTCCTAATATATATTAAATGAGCGTCCGGGAATTAGTGGCTTAACACCACTGCACCAGCCAACCCCATACTGGAAATACTACTAATGGGGTGGTGATGTCAGAAATGGGAGGTTCGATGTTGGAAATTGACATTAGAAGTGGAAGGTTAACGTTGGTGACAATGTAAAAGTTGGAAAATGTTTTGTATTTGACACTCTAAAGTCGTAATGTATGCATTTTGGGTCTGTTTTTTTAAAGATTAATTAAAAAATGTTAAAATGCTGAAAAACAAAAAAAGACTATTTTACCCTCAAATTTAACTTTGTTGGAGGACCGTTTTGTCTAGGGACTAAATTCAACAAAAGTTGCATACTAAAAGACATACTATGTAATAAATAAAGTTTGAAGACCAAATTCATAAAATCTAATTTACTCTTTACGGTGTGTTCTCCAAAACGAAGTGAAAAGAAAAGAAAAGAAAAGAAAAGAAATGGATAGAAAAGAAAGGAGAAAAAAAATCATTTTTCTATTTGTGTTATCGAAAGGGCAAAAAATGAAGGAATTGAAAAGAAAATTCTTTTTATTGGTGTTCTTAAGCAGGAGAGAAAGAAAAGGAGAGATGTCATTTTTACAAATATACCCTTCAAAAATATATTTTTTATAATGAAAGGTTAGGTAGTATTATAATTTTAATAATTTCAGTAATTTTTTTACTTAGTTTTATTTTTTTTTCTTTTCGTTTCATTTCCTTTCCTCCCACATTTGGGAGGAAAGTTTTGGAAGTAAACTTAATATTATTTTCCCTCTCTTTCTTTTCCTTTCTCTTNTATTATTTTCCCTCTCTTTCCTTTCCTTTCTCTGCTAATTTTTTTCGGGAACACGACAATTTTTTACCTTTCTCCATTTTCTCGCTTTTATTTCCTTTCCTTCGTAAAAAGTCTCGAGAACACAACGTACTTTAATTTGATTTTGAGTAAACTACAATTTTGGTCCCTGAGGTTTACGAAAACCAACGAAAATGGTCCCTGGACTTCAAAAACTATACGGATGGTCCATATGGTTTGCATTTTGCTTTGAATCAAGTCCCTGCTCACTAACACCGTTAAAAACTCAGTTAAATGAGGGGTACTTTTGTCTAAACTAAAAGAAGTAGGGTCAATTTTGTAAATTTTTGTTTTATCTCTCTCACTTTATCTCTTTATTCTACACACCACCACACCCACCATTTCCAAACCACCACCATAGCCACCATCTTCAAACCACTAACATCATCTCCAAAACCACCACCACCACTACAACCACCATCTCCAACCACAATTGCCTGCACACAGAACCACCACCGCCTGCACACAGAACCACCGCCACCGCCTGCACACACAACTACAGCCGCTGCCTGCACACAGAACCACCGCCGTCGAGTGCACACACAACCACCGTCGTCGATTTTGGGGCGAGGGAAGAGGCGACATCGGTAGAGAGGGTGAAGGAGTGGCCTAAAAATAACGAGATCAAGATTTGGGAAGGTCGTCGGAAAATAATAGATCTGGGAAGGTCGTCGACAAAAAACAGATCAAGATCTGGGAAGGTCGTCGAAAAATAACAGATCAAGATCTGGGAAGGTCGTCGGCAAATAACAGATCAAGATCTGGGAAGGTCGTCGAAAAATAACAGATCTAGATCTGGGAAGGTCGCCGAAAAAGCCACCACCACCGCACACTACCATATGAAGAAGATGAAGAGGGAGAGGCAGAAGGAGAAGGATGGGGTTGGAGGAGGGAGCGGTGGTCCGGAGCAGTGACCCGAGGTTTGGACGGGAGATGGTGGGGGGAGTAGTCGGAGACGATGGGGTTTGATTTTATACACACACCATACGAAGAAGTTACAATTTGACCATTTATCTTTCATTTTAGACAAAAGCACCCCTCATTTAACTGAGTTACTAGCAGAGACTTGATTCAAAACAAAATGCAAACGGTAGGGACCTCCAATGTAGTTTTTGAAGTTAAGGGACCATTTTCGTTGGTTATTTTTTGTAAACCTCGGGGACCAAAACTGTAGTTTACTCTTTGGTTTTTAAAAACCGGTTTGCTGGACCGCGTAATGCACGATTTTGTGCATCTCTTACAAGTGAGAGTCTTCTTCTTCTTCTTCTTCTTCTTGTTTCAAAAAATTTATTAATCATCTGAATCACAACTATGCCATTTAATTCCTTAACGAAACTCTGAGATTCGACAGCAATGGATAGAGAGAGAGATGGTGGAATTCAAGCAAACAAGGTACGAGAAATTCGGTAATCTGAAAGACTCAAACTACCTACACTGTAAGTTCATCATCTGGTGCTTTTTTGATTAAACGATATTAGGTTGTATCCTTTTCTACTTCAACCACAGTGCAGGCCGCCATCAGAGATTTATTAGGGTTGTTCGTTGATCGACAGGAGGAACATGGATGATCGTATATAGGTTAATTGCCATTGTTAATGTAATTTGAAGTAGATGATTGCGAATGAATTGAAATTGATAATTCAGACCTAACATAGGGTTTACCAATCGATCTAGAGCCAATGCTGGATGGTTCATAAATCAGATCTGTCACCGGCCTTTCAAGCTCTCACTAATTGAAGTGGATCACCCTTACCCTGTTCTCTGAGTTTTTTTAAAGGAAGGAAAAGAAAGGATTTCTATGGAAAATAACAAAAGTGTGTTTTCAAGCTTTTTAGAGGAAGGAAAGGAAAGGACTTGGAGGGATTTGTGTGTTCTTGAGTTTTTTAGAGGAAGGAAAGGAAAGGATTTTGGAGGGATTTGTGTTGGGATAACTCTTCCTTTTTTCTTTTCCTTGAAAGTTATCCTCCCAAATAGATGTGCCTCTGGCCCTCAAAACAGTTGTCCCAAGATGAACCTCACCAAAAGGACAAAATGCATCGATATCTATTTATTTATCATAGTACAGATTATGGTGGTTGTAACCACAATATATATGTATGACATAATCTATAATAATTTGTATTATAACTATTGGTTTTGGTCAATGTACATGGCTATTGGAATGAAAATTTGAATTACATAGGCACATCGGCTAAAATTTTCGATGCCTTGCAGGAGTTTGAACCAAAGAGGTGATGTTGATGTTTTTATTGGGAGATGATGTTGAGAAGAGTGGCTCTGGTTCTAATCAAATGCCTAAACATGCACTCCAATCTGGTCTCCATGCCTTCAAGTTGAGCCTCCAATCTTTCCAATCTACATTTTGCGATTTGCATCTTGTTCGATTGGGTTGATGATCCATATTTACTTAGGGTTTGTAGTGCAGCATCTATGCTATCAAATTCATTCAAAACCCCTTGCTCTTGCTGATTTTCACATGCTACCATCCCCTTGTGTATCAGCTTTGATACCACAAGAGACCATCTGTTTGACTTCGAAATCGGCAGGGAGAAGAATGACAACAGAGATTCAAAAACCAAAACAGTCATTTCACTAACTCCTATCACCGCCTTGATCACCGCTGCAAGCTGATGGTCATCGGAATCCACTAAGGTCATGCTATTATCAACTTGCTTCAAACTTGCAACCAACCCTTTAGCATCTTTCTTCATCTTCTTTCTGAAGCAATTGTATTTCATTATGCTGTTTTCGCTGCTCAAATCGCCCTTTCTCCTCCGAAGAGCACAATGAAGCTCTCTAATGTGCTCTTTCATCTGTGACACCATCTCCCTTATGCTGCCACAAACATCCAAGAATTTCATGGACTCGTCTACTAGATCTTCAACAAACTTCATGTTTTGTTGGCGAGCGATCAGAACTCGAGTGGCAGACGAATTTAGAAGATCTTCCATGCGTTCGTACAGCACCGTCAGCTGAGACAAACCACTGCAAATGGTCTCTGCAGATGGATTGGCCACCACAGCGTTCGTCTTGGCTGCATTGAGCTCTTGTTCGATCCGAAGAGTGCTCGGATGTGATCTGCAAGGCAGGCTAATGGATTTAACTTGGCATCTGATGCTAACTTTTGAAGAAACAGCCATTTTTCTTAGAAGGCAAACTCAGGTGTTTGTTATGTATATGTTAGTAAGTTTAACCTCTATGCCCTGCTATTTATATTTGCATATCAGGCATGAGATATTTTTCTAAAGCAGTTTCCCATAAGTTTATGGGTGAGTGGGGCAGAACATAAAAAATATTCACATGTGATGAGGGCATGGGGTTTTGTTTCTTGTCTTGGGTGGTTCACCGACTAAACAGCCTCCCCTGATGAATATGCCAAATTATACAGTTATGGGCAAAACAACCTTTCACATATACGTGGCACGCAAAGATTGTATCTTTGGAAAAAGAAATCTTTGTGTACATTCATGTGGGCATATATTTTAATGCATCTGGTCCACCCATGTGTTACCCCCACACCTATTGTAGCTTCTGTGCTGTTGGGGTATTAATAAAATTTGGAAATGGTCCAAAACCTCCATCCCCCACCCTTATTGGAGCCCATTTCATGCAACCAATTAAGGAAATAGTTGACTGAGGCTGAGGAGATGAACCTTTAGCAAAAGGACAAGGAGAAGATATAAGTTTGCATGATTGGGTTGTCTCACCTCTGTTTAGGTTTACACAGCTATTAGATCTTATACTTTATAGTATTGTGTTTGTGTTGACTTCCATTATATATCTTGGACTAGCCTAGCAAGGTTACTTGTAATGAAGATTGAAGAGGGTTTACTTGTCAAATGAAATTGGGAAATGCTTTGCAATGCTGCATCTATACTTTCCAACTCATTCACAGTCCCTTGTTTTTGTTGAACTTCACATGCCAATTGCCACCCTTTGTGTATCAACTTTGATACAATTGACCATCGGTAAGGCTTTGGGTCTGGCATACTTTAACATTAACAAAGACTCGAGAACCGAAATGGTCATTTCGCTAACTCATAATATCACTGCTGCAAAGTGTTTCCTTTCTGAAACAATTGTATGTTGTGATGCTATTATCAGTGCTCAAGTCTCCATATCTCCTTCATAGAGCAGAATGAAGATCTCTAGACTCTGCTACACTCTTTGATTTGTGACAGCATATCCCTGTGCTACCACAAACATCCTAGAATATAACCGATTCGTCTATTACCTCATCAACCCATTTCCTGTTCTGTTGGTGAGAGACATCAAAGAGCAGGAAGTTAGGAGATTGTCCATGTATTTGTACATATACAATCCTGAGATAAAACACTGCAGTTGGTCTGGCTATTGTTATTTGATCTTGTTGAAAGTTCTTGGATTTGAAGAGTGGTTGGATGTAATCTGCAGGGCAAGCAAAATTTACTTATATATGGATTTAGTTTGGAATTTGATGCTTAATTTCAAAGTAGCAGGCATTTTTCTTTGTGGGCTAGTGGGTAGAAGGCAAACTCTGTTTTTTTGTTATGGCAACCTTATCCCTTATGTTTTCCTCCTATATATAAGTATGATTTTTCTGCTAAAATAGTTGTTGGTTGTTTGACCAACACAAATGTATCCCCAATTATATATGCCTGCCACTTTATATATATTTATTGAGAAAGGGTGGTGAGGTGTATAGCCTTACAGAGTGCCACTTTAGTTTTCCCTTTACATACGTGGCACCTAAAGACTGCATCTTTCATAAAGTGGCTTCTTTTACATAAATGCAGGTATCATTGCAGATTTCTGGATTGGTGACACACAACGGTGTTATTGATCAAGGTAACTTTTTACGCTTACTAAAATCTAACTGGTTCACGTAACAATCAAGTATTAGCAACATAGAAATCAGTGCATCTCCAGCTGATGCTGGATGGATTCATGAATCAGCTCCATTCTGTTTCCAGAATGCTAATCTTACTATAAATGGTATATCCCATAATAAACTTAAGAAAAGAGATGTGCATCTGGCCCTCAAAACACTTGTCCCAGGAGATGAACCTCACCCAAAAGACAAGCTACATCCCCTCTAGTAACACCAAATAAATACTACCAGAATATAAATTAAAATTTTAATCTAAATACCAAAAATAAGTTTCATCTATTCTCTTCTACATCTATTCTCTTCATCTCTTGATTGTGGTTAATTGCATTTTGCTTGTGACATTGACAAAGGCCTTTTTAGAACAGCTAAAAAAATTACACTAAAAAACAAGTTTAACAGTATCCTGGGATACCGCTAACTTCATGTGGATCCTTCCTTGGCTTCATCAATATCAAGTTATTTATTGGTATATAGATGACGGTGGTTGTAACCCCAATGAATATATAGAATCTGATATAAATTATATTAAATTTGTATCATAACTGTTGCTTTTGTTCAATGTACAAGTCTATTGAAATGAAAATTTGAACTACACAGGCTCATCGGCTAAAATTTTCGATGCCTTGCAGGGATTAAAACTAAATAGGTAAAGTTGGTTTTTTTTACTGGGAGATGATGTTGAGGAGAGTGGCTCTGTTTCTAATCATATGCCTAAACATGCACTCCAATCTGGTCTCCATGCATTCAAGCTGAACCTCCACTCTTTCCAATCTACATTTTGCGGTTTGTATCTTGTCGAATTGGGTTGATGATTCATTTTTACATAGAGTTTGTAATGCAGCATCTATGCAATCAAATTCATTCAAAACCCCTTGTTCTTGTTGCTCTTCACATGCAATCATCCCCTTGTGTATCAGCTTTGATACCACAAGAGACAATCTGTTTGGCTTCGAAATCGGCATGGAGAAGAACGACAACGAAGATTCAAAAACCGAAACGGTCATTTCACTAACTCCTATCACCGCCTTGATCACCGCTGCAAGGTGGTGGTCATCGGAATCCACTACGGTCATGTTATTATCGACTTGCTTCAAACTCGCAACCAACCTTTTAACATCTTTCTTCATCTTCTTTCTGAAGCAATTGTATTTCATTACGCTGTTTTCGGTCCTCAACTCGCCTTTTCTCCTCCGAAGAGCACATTGAAGGTCTCTAATGTGCTCTTTCATCTGTGACACCATCTCCATTATGCTGCCACAGACATCCAAGAATTTCATCGATTCGTCGACTAGATCTTCAACGAACTTCATGTTCTGTTGGCGAGCGATCAAAGCTTTAGTGGTGGACGAGTTTAGAAGATCATCCATTAATCTATACAGCTCCATCAGCTGAGACAAACCACTGCAAATGGTCTCAGCAGATGGCTTGGCCGTCACAGCGTTCGTTTTGGCCGCATTGAGCTCTTGTTCGATCCGAAGAGTGCTCGGATGTGATCTGCATGGCAAGCTAATGGATTTAACTTGGCATCTGATGCTAAATCTTGAAGAAACAGCCATTTCTCTTTGAAAACTCAGGTGTTTGTGATGATGGTAATTGGTAAGTTTATCCTCTATGCTCTCCTCTATATATATTTGCGTATCGGGTATCAGATATCATTTTTTTAAGTAGCTTCCCATGTAAGTTTATGGATGAGTGGGGCATCACATAAACTTATTCACATGTGATGACCGCATGGTGCTTTGTTTTCTGTGTCGGGTGTTTGGCCAACGCAACATCCTCCCCAATGATATGCAAATTTAAATAGTTATGGGCAACCAACCTTTCACATACACGTGGCCTTTAAATATTGCATCTTTGATAGTGCATATATAGTGAAGGCCTATCTATGTGGTCCACGTATGGGGTTATACCCACGTGTTTCCCTCACAAAGTTTGAAGCTTTTGTGCTGTTGGGGGTGTCCTTAAATTTCTGAAATGGTCCAAACCTCCATCCCCTGCCCTTATTTTATAGGGAGATAATGGGTTATTGGGAGCCCATTTCATGGAACCATTAAGAGTTGGAAACAGTTGCCTTAGAGTGAGGAGATGAACCTTTTGCATAAGGACAAAGTGGAGTATATAATTTGTCTCACCTCTGTTTCTTTTTTAGGTTGTTAAGGACAGCTATTAGATCTTATACTTTATATGATTGTGTTGACTTCTGCTCTACTGATTTTCTGGGATTAATGTTCCTCTTACTGTTAACTATTATACGATGAACGCATCAACAGATGGACCAAAAATGTCATCTCGAATGTGGCCTTTTCGATCTAGATTTTGGTTTTAGGGACAGTTTACTACACATTTACTGGGTAAGCATCTTTCGGCAAGAGAAATTACCCTTGCTTGCCTCATAATGTAACATTCTCGGACATCAAAATGGATTGTTGGTAAACATCTTAAAATGGTAGGTGCTTACTGGGTAAGAGTCTTTATTCTGGTTTACCTGGTAAGACTCTTGGTAATTGTTATGTATCAACGGGTAAGGGGACGTCTAAACACTTACCTTGTAAATGCTTACTGATGCAATTACCTTACCTGGTGAACATAACAAGGATCGAGAATCTTATCCGGTAAGAGCAAAGGTAAGGCTTACCGTGTATGACTCTAGCCAATAAGCACTTGCTGGGTTATAAAAGCTTAACATCAATCTGTTTTGATGGCTCAGAAGAGTGGTTACTCTTGCTAATAAGCACTTACTTTGTAAGCTTTCGGTAAATATCCCCTAAGATTCTTGATCCATGTCATACTCAATCTGTGAGTAAATGATAGTATGATATCATTAAGCACATAGCCAGTAAGCATTTAATAATCGGCCCCTTAGTTTTTCTTTTCTCTTGGGACGAGCATTGTTAGGTTAGCTGTCGTGAGAACCGAAAAGGGTCTACTTGCAAAGTTGGAGGGTTGTAAGCAGTAAGTCACAGTAGATAGTATATACACTCTAGTAAATGATAGGAACAACACACTTTAAAGGAAAATGAATATATAGACGTATATATTTGGTTCTTTGTAAACGAAATTGTTATTTCTGGCAGGATTAGAAGACGAAATCACGTCTAAAAAAATTAGATTCATATGTTTATATTTGCAAAACTACAGGTTCTAATCAATGTACATGCGCTATTAAAATTAAAAAACCTGAAAGCATAAGCATATCAACTAAAAGTTTTGATGCCTATGCAGGACTTCTTAACTATACAAATGACTTGATATTTCTTTTTACCAGGTTACGTGGTCCCTGAAGATAACAGTCAGTAAAATTCTAAGCGGCCTTCAGGAAACTTGAATTGATGACAAGAGAAACCCAATACCTAACATTTATTTGTCAGTTGAGCTGCCTCTCAAGGTTACAATTCGATGATTACTGGGAGATGATATTGAGAAGACTAGCTCGGGTTCGAACCAAGCACCTAAACATGCATTCCAACCCGCTCTCCATGCTCTCGATCTGAGCCCCCAATCGCTCCAATCTACTTTGTGCAATCTGCAGATTTCCCCCTTCACTCGACAATCCGTATTTACACAAGCTTTGCAATGTTGCATCAATGCTTTCCAATTCATTCACAGTCCCTTGTTTTTGTTGAGCTTCACATGCCACCATCCCTTTGTGTATCAACTTCGATACCACAATGGACCATCTGTTTGGCTTTGAAACTGCAGGCATAGAGATAAACATCAACAAAGACTCGAAAACCAAAACGGTCATTTCGCTAACTCCCAACACCGCCTTCATCACCGCCGCAAGCTGGTGGCTATCGGAATCCACCACCAACGAACCGCCACCGGTCATGCTATTATCGACTTGCTTCAAACTTGCAACCAACCCTTTAACATCTTTCTTCATCTTCTTTCTGAAACAAACGTATTTTGCAATGCCGCTTTCACCGCTCAACTCTCCGTTTCTCCTCCGTAGAGCGCAACGAAGATCTCTAATCCGCTCCTTGATCTGTGACACCATATCCCAAATACCGCCACAAACATCCAAGAATTTGACCGATTCGTCAATTAACTCATCGACCCAGTTCGCGTTTTGTTGGCGAGCCAACAAAACGCGAACCACCGATGAATTTAGAAGCTCGTTCATGCATTTATACAATTCTTTAAGCTGGGATAAACCACTGCAGATGGTCTCTGCATTTGGCCTTGATGCTGCTGTTGTTGCTGTTTTGATATTGTTGATGAGCTCTTCTATATGCAGAGTGGTGGGATGTGATCTGCAAGGCAAACTGATGGATTTAGTTTGGCATTT
The DNA here is from genome assembly GCA_001633085.1 of Carthamus tinctorius. NCBI lineage: Eukaryota > Viridiplantae > Streptophyta > Magnoliopsida > Asterales > Asteraceae > Carthamus > Carthamus tinctorius. The sequence continues at coordinate 2,974 of LUCG01179302.1, read as the reverse complement.
GATGCTAAATTTGGAAGCATAAGCAGCAGCCATGTTGAATGGGTTATTTGTTATGGTAAACCTTATCCTATAGGAAGTAGTATATATAATTATTGGGTATATGGCACATTATTGGTGGATTAGAAAATAAGTTTGATTTCTAGTGAGATATAATTGGTGGTCTTTCCTTTGATGATGTGTTGGGTGTTGGCCAACATGAGTGCAGAACCAATTATATGTGGCACTTTGAAGTAATAATATATATATTTATTTATTAGGGAAAAGGGTGGTGAGGTGTACAGCCTTACAGAATGCCACTTTAGTTTTATCTTTTATGTGTCATCTGAAGATTGCATCTTTGATAAAGTCACATCTTTTAGGGTATAATAAGGTGTGATTGAAGATATATGTGGATAGTGAGGAATAATGGTAGCTGTTGTTAAGGGGACTTTTTCACAGATGTTAGGATTCAAGTGGTTCACGTATGGGTTTGTGTTAGAGAGATGATTATTTATGTGTGTGAGTCAGCCTTTGAGTTTGTTGTTTTCGTGGTAAAAGGGGATTGCTATTTGCACCATATTTTATGTTAAAATCAGGTCATTTTGATATTGGAAACGTAAAAAGCAGTTTGTGGTGGTGATGTATGTGAGAGGAAAATGGTGCATTTAGTAACTTCTTGGGTGTAATTAGCCTCACCCCCGTGTGATAAAACCCAACTCTTTTTTTTTCCTTTTTTTGGAATTTGAGAGCATCTCCGACACAGATTTTTTCCAAAGGATTTTGTGGATTTTAGGTATATCTTATGTCTGACGAATTTTATTAAAAAAAATTAGAACGGAGAAAGTAGAAAGTAACAAAGCAAGAGTCTGAATTCCTTTAAATTTGTAGAGTCAATCAAAAATAGTTATAATGACAGTATTTTTAGTATAATTTCATTAAAAAAAAGGTTGAAACTTAAATTTTATTAGATAAATGAAACTTTTAAGAGGATTAAGTTTTGGTGAAAAGTTGAGTGAGCGTGAAAAGCTTAGAAGTGGTTATCTATTGTTGGACATATATTTGGATAACATGCACCAAGATACACCGTATAAATCTCCATATCAAGTGCGATTCATGATGGTCTTGAGATTGAAGTGATTGATGGTTCAAATTTACCTCATGTGCTTTTCATGTTAACTCAACTTTTTACACGATTTTTACCTATTTTAATAATGTAATAAATGTTATATTTGGAGTAGGGGTAAGCAACGAGTCCCATATCCCGATACCAAACCGGTACCGTACTGATCTTAGACCGATTCATGTATTTCGGTACGGTAATCGGTTCCATGTTTTTCCTATAACCGGTATTCGGTAATATCGGCATCGGGCCCCTCTAATTACCGAAAATACCGACTGGTACCGAAAGTCGAAAAAACACTTTTTTTTTCAAAGATCCCAAAATAAATCCCAAACCCGTTTGTCAGTTGTTTTATACCGTACACTTATAGTCGGTCTAGTATTCGGTATTAAGTTTTTCACATTTTCAGTATTGGGAATTTTCAATACAATACTAGTTCTATGATCACCTCTAATTTAGAGAACCTAGTAGAGTTGAATGCTTTTTTATTTTAAAGATTTTGAAGTTCATTTTTTACTTTAGAGAATCTTTTCTCTAACATATTTGGTAAATCATCTTTTAAAATAGAAAGTCAAAAATCAAAACTCTTAAAAAAATATTATATTTATCTCTAATAGATTATTATTTTAAAAAATTAGAACATTAATTATATTATTAAAATATCTAATATATTTAATAACATATTAAATTTTTTAAACAATTAATTTTTAAGACTTTTATTGGTAAAAGTAATAAAATGTTATTTTTTATTTACAAGAGCATGTTCAGAACCTCCAAGGACCAATTCTTTAGTTTTGTCAGGAAGTGGTTTATTGCTACATAGGACTCGATAAATAGCGAGGTCACCATTAAACTAATAAATTTGATAATAGAAAAATATATTTTAGGTCTTTTTATTTAATTTTAATTTATTAAACCAAATCTAAATTTGTCAGACTAATTAATTAGTTTAATTCAATTAAAGTTTTTTATAAATTAAAATTTCATTGTTAATTTTACTAATTTCAAATTTCAGTCAATATAATTTTAATTATCATAAATCAATTAAATAATTTTTAATTTATTACAATTTCTTATTGTAACTTTAATTATTTTTGTCTGTCTTTCAAATTACATTAAGTAATTTTTGTTGTCTTTTAATCATCATAAGTAATTTTTAGTTATCTAACTTATAATACTATAGTTTTTCATTATATAAATTATGAACTAGTACATGATGGAGGGTAAAACGTTTATGAATATATAACAAAGAAAAAATTGATGTAGCAAATTCATGAACCTAACCACAAGACTTGTGGCGTAGCGGTAAGGCCTGTGAGGGATGTGGATGGTATCCCGTTCACCCCAGGTTCAAATTCCTTCGTANGTGGCCAGGCTTAGTCTCAGACGGCCAAATTTTCTTTCAGTTCTAAATTGCCAAGGATGTAGTCTAGACGAAGCCTAAATGAATCTTATTAAAAAAAAATCATGAACCTCAAAAGAGGTTCATGATTGTAGATACACTAAGTAACCATTTATAGAGAAATTATCATATTTGAAAAAAAAAAATTCTTTTTATCTCATACTTTCTCCATTTTGTAGAAGGTTTGAATTATATGTTGGAGAACAAAAGCATTCAAAATCTCCATCTGTCCATTTTGGAAATGCCCCAAGTTGTTTTATACGTCCACATGTCGTTATCTTTACATAATTAGATTTTATTAAGGTTAATTACGCCTTGAAAAATAATGTAGCATGACGTGACAATAATGTCAAGTATCAATCACTACGAATCAGGACAATACTGAGTCTTTTAAAGCATGCCTTAAGGTAACATATATATATATATATATAGAGAGAGAGAGAGAGGAAAGTTCAAATGTGAACCACTTTTTG
>LUCG01179301.1:0-10189 GCA_001633085.1 Carthamus tinctorius | reverse complement strand
CTACGCTTCTATAATTCAGTCCCTAAAAATATCAGTCACTATATGTCCTATATGTTGTAGTGACATGACGATACTTAATGACAACATTTCCCCTAGAAATAAAACAATAATTATTACTTTCTTTGTTCTGAAATAAGTGTTTACGATTATATTTTAGTTTGTCTGAAAGATGTATATTCTTTATGAGATGGAGAAGCTCATTATTTTTTTTCTTCTGTTATTAAGGATTAAATTATAATTTTAGTCAATTAAAAAGTACTAATTACAAATTTAAAATAGTATCACTTTTTATTGGAAAAGCTTATTGTGAGACGAAGAAAATAATAAAGTTCTACTAAGCATAAACATATTGATTGATACCAATTTCGTTGTAAATTAAGAAGTGTTTATTTATTTATTTATTGCAAAGTCATACATGCGATATAGTTTGCAAGATAATGGTTTTTGAGTAAAATTTGAAATAACTAATCTACCGTCATATCTTAAAACTTCGTCTAAGTTGTTCATTGTTATGAAAAAGTTGTTCTTCACAAATTTTTTTAAAAATAAAACAAAATTAAAAAACATTCATTTGTTTACAATGAAAAGAGTGAATTACACTCGTGGTCCCTGTGGTTTGCTTCAAATTTGGATACGATCTCTCATAGAAATCATCTACATGGAAAGTTCCTAACTTTTCTTTTCCATAACACACATGGTCCATCAACTTAACACTGTTAGTTTTATTACTACATCATGTGCGTTAAACATGAGGGTAAAAATGTCTTTTTATACTTCTTTCTTCCACCCTTTCCTCATCACAATGAACTCGGAGTCCTAAATTAATTTCACATAAAAATGCACATGAGTACAGGCTTCTTCTTACAAAGCAAAAATTACCAATTGGAGTTTTCATCAAATTAAAATCCAAATTAACCACAAAAATTATCAAGAAAAATGGCATCAATATTAAAAACAAATTCATCAAAAAGCTTGCAATACAAAAAATATGCACAAATTAAAAACTTAATCTAAAAAAACAAAAGATTCATCAAGGAACCCTATCCCCACATCAAGTTCAAAATCAAAATTTGTAACGTACTCAAAGGAAGGGAGAAAAATTGTCGTTGTCGTGCACATCGAAAAGGAGAGGTCGAGTTCGTCGGGATGGTTTGCAAACCACGGGATGGGGCGGAGTTCATCAGAGATTCACCGTCCCACCTCATGTTTCATCTTTGTACTGCCATGCCACCCACCATTGAACGAGACGAAACAATTGGGTTTTCAACATCAATTTGCAGCCGTCGATTTGAATCCGTCGATAAATTTGTAGTGGGTGTCATGGCGAGGGCAGAAACACGAGAAGAAAATGGGTGGTCTTCTGGTATGCTCTCGTGTACTGAGGGGGAAGATGGGTGTTAGTCCGGGTGTACCGCCTCCGGCTTGCCTTCGGGTGATGCGGGTAGAGGAGGCACATCGGTACGGGCCCTCGGTTTGCACCTGACGGGCACACCCTCCGGTTTCCCAAACCCGAGCGCCTCTCTCTCCTTTCTCCCTTCTCTCTCTTATATATATTAATTAAAATAATAAAAGAAACTGGGGAAAAGATTGAGTTAGTTAGGGTAGTGGTACTCCACTTTAAGGTAAGGAGAGTAGGAAAGAGAAAAAACTGATGTGACACTGAGATGACATCATGGTAAAGAGGGTAAGAAGGATAACGATACTCATGGTCTTAACGGTGGGATATGAAATCTGGGTTTAGGGAAGGATTAGGACTTAGGATTTAGTTTTTTTTTTTGAATTAGCAAAAAAATGAAAAGACGTTTTTCTCCTTATGTCTAATCCATATGATGTCAGTTAATAGTAGAAAACTAACAGCGTTAATTTGAGGGACTATGGGTGTTATAAAAATAAAAAGTTAAAAGACCTTTAATATAGATAGTTTGGTTGAGCCACTATATTCAAATTTGAAGCGAATCACAAGTACCACCAATGCAATTCATTCCAATGAAAAACTAAAAGGAGACTTTTATACCAAAACATTTAAGCAAAATATTCAAAATAGAATCAATCATCTTCAAAACTGATAAATAACATTTCTATTAAACCATTAACATTTCAAACAAATTATTCACAATTTTTTGACAATGACAAAAGAAAAAGTCAAAGTCTTGAAAAAAATTTAGATCCAACTGCCCAAGAGTAAGTTGCAATTTTGTTCTCCTTATAAAAATTATTGCAAGAAAACCACCATGATATGTAAAAATGTTTGATTTTATTTCCTCTCGCTAATGAAAGTTAAATTTCATCTGTTTAGTTCCCTATATTTCTTGCAAATGATAAAGCAGTCATCTTATCTTAGAAGTATGAGATGACAATAATATATACTGAAATAGTTTTTTTAGGGTTTAGTTCTCCAAAATGTATCCAAGTTGTCACATTTTGCTATTGTGTGTGTTGTACTTAAAACCTACAATTTAATGTACCAAAGTTTCAAAATCTACCGTTCAGTGTATCGTGACCTCTTATAGCAGGTTACCAGCCGGTCACCCCCACTCCCGTGACTTTCTCGGCGACCGGTCATCTTCTCCGATAACTTTCCGGTGACCACACCACTCCAGTAACTTTTCCAGCGACCACACCACCATCTTCTCCAACGATCACACCACCATTTTCTTCAGCGACCTCCATCTCTGCCACCCACCATCTTCTACGGCGACCTCCATCTCCGCCACCCTCCATTTTTCCCGGTGGACCCACACAGAAACAGATATCGGCGAACGCAGTGGGACCGGTGATTATACTTGAGGTCCAAACAAACAGTCGCCGGAAACTGCCCAAAAGTCGTCGGAATTTCGCCGGTGAAACAATTATGCGACATGGGTGTGGCGGGGAAGATGGTGGTGTGGCGGAGATGGAGGTCGCAGGAGAAGATGGTGGTGTGGCGGAGATGGACATCGCCGAAGAAAATGGTGGCGTGGTTGCCGGAGAAGACGTCGGAGTGTATCGCCGGAGAAGATGATGGTGTGGTCGCCAGAAAAGTCGCGGTTGAAGATGGTTGGATGGTCGGAATGACCGACTACCTCTTCAACAAGTTTCCCAATACATTAAACGGTAAGTTTTGAAACTTTGGTACATTAAATGGTATGTTTTTAAGTACAATACACACAGTAGCAAAAGGTGACAACTTGGATATATTTTGAGAAACTAAATCCTTTTTTTTATCTACTATCATATTTCAAAGATAAATGACTACCTTATAAAAGCATGTAGAAAAGTTATAGGATGAAACTTAACTTCTATTAATGAGAGGGGCTAAAATCAAGTATTTTTGTGTACCATGAGCATGAGGATCTTCTTGCCACAAAAATTTTGTAAGGATTAATATAAGAAAAACAGCTAATCATTGGACCAAAATAGCAATTTACTCAATATTCAACAATGTAACAAGTTAACTTGATTCCCCCTCCTTTTTTCATTTTATCTTTGGGTGGTAGGAGATTTTGCTTTTGGGAATCATAGAATGGAGTTTTTGAACAAATCTTTAAATTTGGAGAAAATATTTTATTCTCTCTTCTAGTTTTTTTATCTATATTCATTATAGAGAAGGTGTTTGAAGAATTTGAAGAAAATATTTTATTCTCTTCTAATTTGGAGAAAATATTTTATTCTCTCTTGTGTGAGTTGGTTTCCATTCAAATTTATTTGAGTTTTTTTAAACCAATAAAATGGTATAAATCATGTAAACTAATTATAGTCGTTGATCAACAAAATCAAAGGAGGATGTGCATTCATAGGGAATATGGAAATATAAAATATATGGTAAATCATTGATTATGGAAATATGAAATATAAAAACGTTTCATATAATTTTATAAAATTTCCTAACTTACAATAAAGTTTTGTCAATTAGAACAAGTAAGTTATTGGATGAAGCACGATAAGATATAAGATACCTGATAAGACATAATTGTCATGAAACAATAGGAGAAACACAAACACCAAAACCGCTATTCTTGGACCAAACCTTGCCATGTTCTTCATTGTTCATTAGATTTGTTGTTTGTTTAGATTTTTAAGGTGTCCTAGATTCTCTTCTAAAAAGTAAACCACTTGAGAAGTTGACTTTTTAAAATTGGTTATTCCCTCCCCATCGCTCCTATCTACATCGCGTTGGTTCACAAGAACTTGGACATTGTTTTGCAATTTATAAATTCTTCTATATGAATATTAAAATAAATAATTTTCATTCTCAAAATAATTTATTTTTATAGATGTTCCAACTTCACGATCAATTCCATCATTGCGTGTGAGAAAGGCAGGTTCTTGACTAATCTTGCATATGATGTATACGAAGCATTAAAAGCGATTGGATTTGTAACAACAACCAGAGATGACTATACGATTGATGGCTCAATGATGTTGGAAAGCGTTTGGATTTGTTATAAAAAATGCGAACTATAGCAGAAGAATCACCGTCAGTCTAACAAATGTCAAATTACACAAATAAGGCGTGTAATGAAACTAAATCAGTTAATGAATAAAAACGTAAGAGATCTATACAGAGATGATAACTCATGACGACTTTGTCGACGAGATCAACGGTGAGAATGATGGAGATTGGAGAGTGAATCATCAAAGTCGTCTGCTATTAGTTTGAGATAGGATAAAGAAGTGAAGGAAGGAATCCATAAGCCTTTGGGATTCATACCGGAGGAACGAGAGAGGGATGATGACCATCGGCATAAACGGATGAGGGAAGAGGACAGGTGAAGAATCGAGCATACTGAACTTTCCAATGGTCTCCGGCGGTGGTGATGGTCGTCACCAACATTATCCCTTGCTGCACTTTTTCGCTTCCGTTGGGTCCCGTCATTTTTTAAGATTTTTTTTCTTCGGGTCACGGGCTTATTTTGTACGATCAATTTTCGAATTTGTTAAACGACCTTTTAAAAACGGAGAGAAAATTAATCCCCAAATTTGATTATTTTTTTATAAATATTTCTTTAAATAAAACGGATCATTAAAATTTAGGGCATGTCTAATTTGAATTAATATTTTTCTCGATATATGAATTTCATGAAATGACTTTGAAATGAGAGGATTTAAAGTTTCACGGTTTTTGGTTGTAGGATTTGGTTTAGAATAGATTTTTTAATAAATAGTTTATAAAAATAATTAAAATGTATTTTTATTAATGGATTAACAAGTATTTTTTAATATTGAAAAATATTTTTATAATAAATCCTGTAAAATTATATCAATTATTATAAAATTCCAATTCTGGACATTTTTGAATTTGAACTGTACACGAGATTAAAATTGAATCCATTTACAAATTCCAAAAATCGAAGGGATAGAGGTTTTTTTTTTTTAAATTACTTTTCTTCCAAAAGTTTCTTGCTTTCCTCAAAAAAAAAAATTGAACGAAAGATAAGTTAGTTACGTATACGTTTTGACACGAAGTCGATAAGGTATCCGGAAACCATATATGCACCCGACTAATCCTCGGCCAACATCGGCCAACCTGAAACTTTTCTTCGAAATTGAGAAAGTAGAGAATAATTTTTTAGTAAAAATACCTCTTATTAAGCAATGAAATAAATGGAAAAAAAAAAGAAATTACTCTTGTTTTATTATTAAATATTTTAGTCATCTAATGGTTGTTAAGATCTCTGAAATTGATAATTATAATTTTTTGTTGAAAGATTTAGATTTCGATTTGAAATTAAAGGGATTCAAAATTAAAATATATTTAGTGTGTTTGATTTATGGGTTTTAAACGAAATGAAATTTCATTATTTATAAATAATCTATAAAAATAATTAATTTACTTATTTATTAACTAACTATTATAAAACCAAATGTTTTAATATATTTCAATCATTATTATATATAAATTCTACGAATTCCAGTAAAATACCAACCAACTATATAGGATTTCAAAATCTAGGTTTGTAAGATCGAGGTGGTGTGGCTTAGATGATCTAATTCAAACAAACCAAATCACATATACGTTTAATTTTCTTTCTCAAATAGGCCATTTTAACATAAAATGACTGAACTTATTGGATTTGAAATACAAGTTAAATAATTAGAAAAGATAATAAAAATGCATTGTAACACACCAAAGGTTAAGGGGCTATTTATTAGGGTGTTGATCTGTCAGCAATGCTGATTCGATTAACAGTCAGTCAGCGTGTTTACTAAATCATAGGCTTGACCGAGACACTAATCGGAGTCTTACTGAGCCAACACGAAAATGACGCTTACCCGGATCATATTTTCTGTTTTCAGCATGCCCCTTTTACAATTAGGTTTTCACCCTTCGCTCATGGTCCTTCCACATCCCTATCGACCCTCCTCTCCTTGCTTTTTTCTATTCTTATTTTGTATAATTTGCAATTTGCAATAACTTGGTACTTCCTTGTTTGATGTAATTATGTTATGTAATTATCTTTTGATTATTAATGTAGTGTGTATTACATATTTGCAAAATAGGTTAAAATGTTTTTTTTGTCGGTAATCACTTACCAAAAACACTTGATAAACACTCTAAATAATACTTACTCGGGTTAAACTTACCTGGTAAGAGTTAGTAAATGGCTCCTAAAGTAACAAATTGACACAATAACTTCGAAACCAACTTAAAATTATGATGAAAGTTATTGGTAGTCTAAAACTTAATATTTGGTTTTAAAAAACCAAACTTAAGATTTGGCTTTTATATAATGTGGAACAAGTTGTTACACCCCCTCCCTCCCTCCCCACTTGAATCTTTCTCCTTGTAATCGGAGATGTGATAAGTGAACGAATTTGTGCATGAAAATCAATCTTACTTCATATTTTAGCACGTACAAAAATATGCCTATAACAACGTGCTAAAATATGAAGATTGATTTTCATGCACAAATTCGTTCACTTGTCTTCAATCATGTAGAAAAACTGAAACTCTTATTAGCAAATGGAAACACAAAAATTTAAAAGATAACATAAACATGAGAGAGAATGTGAGAAGATACAACAACATTTTGAAGAATGTCATAAGAAATACAACATCAACATTCAACATTAATTAACGCTGGTACACAAAGTTAAATTGAGAACATTATGCACTTTTAAGAAGTCGAAGCTGGCGGTGAAATGACTCCCTGACTTCGATTTTTGTTCGGTTGTGGCGGTGATGGAGATGACCTTGTTCTTAGCTTTCTTTGGTTCTTGGAAACCGTGATCCTCTGTTGCCAATACTGAATCAAGTTTCTTGATCTCTCGGTATGTCGACAACCTTCATCTGGTTAATTACACATGAAAATACTTAATTACAACATTTCCCCTAGAAATAAAACAATAGTTAATACTTTCTTTGTTCTGAAATAAGTGTCTTCGATTATACTTTAACTTGTCTAGAAAATGTATATTCTCCATGTTTATCGTTCATTATAAGATGAAGAAGTTCATTATTCTTTCTATTATTAAGAATAAGATTACAGTTTTAGTTAATTAAAAAGTGTACAATTATAAATTTAAAATTGTATGACTTTTTTATTGGGAACGTTTATTCTGAGACGGAAAAAAACAATGAAGTTCTACTAAACATAAATATATTGATTGATACCAATTTGGTTGTAAATTAAGAATTATTTTTTATAGCAAAGTCGTACATGCGATATAGCTCGCAAGGATAATGGATTTTGAGTGAACTTTGAAATAATTAATCTACCGTGATATCTTAAAACTTTGTCTAAGTTGTTTATTGTTATGAAAAAGTTGTTATTTACGTATTTTTTCAAAAAGAAAGCATTCATTTGTTTATAATGAAAAACTAAGTGTTATGAAGGAGACTTTTATACCAAAAACCATCGAGTAAAATATTCAAAATAGAACCAATCGTCTTCAAACCTAATAAAAGAATATTTCTAGTAAACCATGAATATTTCTAGCAAATTATTCACAATCTTTTTACAACGGAGAAAGAAAGAGTTAAAATCTTTGAAAAAAAATTTACATCTAACTTCAACCATTCTCAAATAATTTGAAGAATCCAACAATTATTTCATAACTAAAATATTCAAGTGTAAGTTGCAATTTTGATCATCTTTCTTGATTTTGATCCTTACACAACATTTTATTGCAAGAAAACTACTATGGTATGCAAAAATATTTAACTTTACTTCCTTTCACTAACGAAAGTTAAACTTCATCTGTTAAGTAGTTCCCTATGTTTCTTGCAAATGATAAAGTAGTCATTCTATCTTAGAAGTATGAGATGACAATAAAATATACATATTTTTTTTAATTTACTATCATATTTCAAAGATAAATGACTACCTTATCCTTAAATGAAAGGCATGTGGAGGAGTTTTCTTGACACAAAATTTTTGTAAGGACTAAAATTAAGAAAAACAACAAACGATAGGACCGAAATTGCAATTTACTCAGTGTTCAACAATATAACAAGTTAATTTTATTCCGTTTCTCTTTTTCCATTTTATCCTTGGTTGCTAGGAGATTTTGCTTTGGGAATCATAAAATGGAGTTCTTTTTTAAAGAAATCTTCAAATTCAGAGAAAGTATTTTATATCCTCTCTTCTAGTTTTTTCATTATAGAGAAGGTGTTTGGAGAATATTACATGATGGATGATCTACTTTTAGTTAGTTTCTATTCAAACTAATCATTATACTTGTTAAATTGTAAAAGAATTGAAAAGGTATATTTGAATGGACGAACTTAACAGTTATATCGTAGTCCATTACGAACTACCAATTCAAACTGTTATAGTTCACCTCCTTACAGGCCAAAATTATAACAATCGATTTACAATAAAGTTTTAGAAATAAAAAAAGTAAATCATTGAAATAAAGCACGATTAGATACCTGATAAGACGTAATTGTCATGAAGCAATAGTAGGAACATAAACACCAAGACTGCTATTCTTGGACCAAACCTTGCCATCTTCTTCATTGTTCATAGATTTGTTGTTTGTCTAGATTTAAGGTGTCCTAGATTCTCTTGTTAAAAAGTCAACCACTTGAGAAGTTGACTTTTTCAAAATTGGTTATTCCCTCCCCATCACTCCCATCTACATCGCGGTTGGTTCACAAGAACTTGTACATTGTTTTGTAATTTATAATTATTTTGATATAAATGCTAAAATAAATAATTTTCATCCTCAAAATAATTTATTCTCATAGATGTTATAACTTCACGATCAATCCCAACATTGAGTATGAGAAAGACAAGTTCTTAGAAGAATCCCAACTAATCTTGCATGGGATGTATACAAAACATTAAAAGCGAAACATACATGGAAAAAAGGTTTTAGAATAGGACTTGGGTTTTATATACTTTTAAAAAGAAAAAGCTATAGACGAAGCATATGTAGAACAAAAAAAACTTGGGTTATATATATGTTTGTTTCGGACCTAAAAACAAATGATACAAATTGGCTAAACGTAGAAATTTAGGACTATCTTTGACACTTTATAGAAAAATTATGCTTTCAGATTTTGTAAGAGCAATACAAATTGTAACTCCAAAAACATTCGAATTATTTATTTTACAATCGTCAATCCTTAATACATGATTAATGGAGAATATTGTAACTAGCAACGGTTGACAGGAAAAAATATACCTCTCTCATTCAACACAAAGTGTTCATATATGAAATAAGCAATTGCGGGTGATACAAAGCAATTGTTGAGCTAAAACTTTCTTATAGTGTTATGTTTAACGGTTCATTTACTAATCTTTCGAGTTTGGTGTATCTAGAAAATGGATGTATTTGTTGGGTACAAGTCCACACATGTGCTCAACCAATGCGTCCATTTTCTAAGATATACCGAACATGAGTGGTTAGTCAATGAATTACCGAACTTAAAAAAGAGAGTTTTAGCTCAACATTTTTTTTGACCTTGTATCATCTTATTGCTAATTTGGTAGGACTTAAAATTGTCTTCCATTCATTTCAATCTTTCGTTCGGATAGAAGAAAAGTTTAAAGTTGAAGTTTTCGAACTTCGATGATCCCACTAACGGATTTAAAAGTGTAACGGCCCAAAATAACCAAACAAATATAATTCATTTCAAATAGCAATTCTCCAAGTTTAATAAGTTTCCGAACATAGTTTCAAGCCCAAAATGGCTTCTAAAGTGAAACAAACTCAAAGTATTTCAACTAAGTCAATTTAACTCAATGTTTACTGCGGAATT
>LUCG01179271.1:0-17725 GCA_001633085.1 Carthamus tinctorius | reverse complement strand
TATAATCATATATGATTAAACACTTCTCGCCTTCTTGCAAAATGTTTAGCTTCTCGTTTGAACCTGCCCCTATATATATGTATATGAAGTTTGTGAACACGTAAATTGTATGCACCGACTCTTACAATGAATAATATCAATTGTTACATCGGAGAAGTCAATACATTACAATAAAATCTAAAAGAAAATGTTTAAGTAACACGTACAATAAACTTCCTACATGTCGTAATCTAATTAAGAAATTAAGTGTTTGATAAGTATAATGGATTCACAATGCCTAGCACCGATTTAGGTCAACACTTTTTTGGCGATGCGGATATTCGTCAATAAATGGATGATTAAAAATTTTCACCTCCAAATTCGCATGTCTTATTCTTATCTATCAATCACATGAATCGAAAACATATAAAGAAAATTTTCAAATAGCAAGACAATTCGGCTATAAAAAATAGACTCATGTTCGACTCATGTCTACATGAATTTTTAGTAGCACAAGAGGGTATATAAAAACACTATAATTTGAGCTAAAAAAACAACAAAAATTGACGACCCTGAGACTCAAACTATGACCTTTTATACAAACACAAGAACATTTACCATCTTAGCCATTAAAATCTCGTGTTAACATTTCGGTTTCAAAAACTTTGTGGTGACCCCCAACAAAACAATACAGTGTCCACACGATAAAACCACAAAACAATGGTTGTTGCCACTATATTTATCCATATGGATTCAATCACTGGCATAAATACATATTACTTGAGAGAAAATACGATAATTTTAAGCCGTAATTCATAAAAGAGTACTTTTTTTTGGAAGACATAGCGGCATCGAACCAACGAACGAGTACCACGAATACACGCACACACAGCTCCCCGACGGTATTGGGCATCCACGGGCAGCCCACTAATCCGCCACTGTCCCGACCTAGCTTACGTTGGACCTAGAGCCCAACCATAGTCTTTGACTAGACTTGGGGGCAGCCCAGTCTATGACTGGACCAACCCAAAGACTGTATACTCCTCATGAGTCATGCCCTCAAACTGACTCTCCTTGGAATCGAACCCAGATAGACCGTGATCCCATCCACAGCCCCCACGCCCTTAGAAAGACCAACTTAACTAGACATTATCAATAAAATTAATTATTAAACACATGAATTTTATCGACAATAAATAAATAGCATTTAGAAAGAGTTGTTTAAATCCTTAAAATTTTATGAAGGTGGTGGATATTATTATTATTATTATTATTATTTATTATTTGTTTTTATTGCAGTGGCTGCATATGAGCTGCCATAGCGAGAGCTCCCCTCTAATGGAAGATCGGAAAACAATGGAGATCTTCACCTTCTTCTGAACCTTCTTCAATCTCCTTCCTTCTCCAAAATCTACACCTCGAGATTTCTGTATTCATTCATTAATCCTTCATCCTTCTTCGATTCAATAAGGTACAATATCTTCTTCCAAATTCAAATCTATGCCGTAAATCAATCATACAATCAATTGTTTTGTTGATGTTTGTTTATTTCGTTCAACAAAATTCGTGTAGGTAGATTTGAATTTCATGTTGTGATACTGGTTTCGCGCTCTAATTCGTCCGATGATTGCGGTAGGAAATTCGTCATTGATTCTCGATTCTTCTTCCCTGGGGTTTGACTTCGTTGAAGCCCAATCGGCGAAGGTAGGGTTCGCGAACTTTCCGGCGAGGCTGTTCGATTGCCGGACGTCGACGTCGACGAGCTTGGCGCCGATCAAAGCGAAGGAAAATTCGCGAATGTCTTCGTTGAAAGCCGATATCGGAGTCGGTTCCGACGGTAACGAACGTGGAGTTATCGATAACTCGGATGATTCCAATGGTACTAAAAAAATACTAAATCATAGTTGATAATCTGGAATACTCCGTAACGATTTCATGTGAAAATAGGTTCGATTCGGCATGAGATCACAACAAAGGGAAGGAGATCCACGAATATTGTTTGGCATAAATGCTCTGTAGAGAAAGTCGATAGGCAGGAATTGCTTCAGCAAAGAGGTTGTGTCATATGGATTACTGGCCTCAGTGGTTCAGGTTAGTCGATATTTTCAAGGCTATAGAAGTTGTGTTGATCACAAAACCTCCATGTTTTCAAGCTTTTAAGTTTAACTACAGAGATTATTGAGGTCTTTTTTGCAATGTTTGGTGGATGATTTATGTTCGATGTTATATTGTTTTCATCTTAGTTTATGATATACTCATCTACAGTTATCAGGAGATCGAAAATGCTACAGAATTTCTTATATGGTTTTCTAGTTTATGCGTCCTCCGGATTTCATGAACAAGTGAAAGATATAAGCTGACTTTTGTTTTAGGGAAATTGTGCAAAATAGCCAGTATGAACTCTCCAATTCACTTTATAGCCGCTTTTTCACTGGGTTGACCAAAATATAGCAAGTAGCACTTTAGCAATTTGCGAAATCTACTTTTCATGAATAAAGTGTCACTCACTTTAGCAAGATGTTTAGGAATTACTTGGGAAATGTTGACATGACAAGTAGCACTTTAGCAAGTTGTGTAAGCGGTATTTTAGCAAGTAGCACTTTATCCAATAGCACTTTAGCATGTAGCAATTTAGTAAGTTGCATAAACGGCACTTCCACGTCAACATTTAGCTAGCAGCACTTTACCAACTTGCAAAATCTTGGCTGATTTGGTCAATTATGTGGAAGAACGGCTATAAAGTGAATTGAAAGGTCAAAAATGGCTATACTGGACAATTTTTCTTCATTTTATTGTAGGTCGTTTTTTTTGGTTTCTATCTTGATGATGACCTTTAGTTCGTTAATCTTAATACCCTTACCAATTAAAGTATATATACAACTAAATGCTGTTCATATGATTAATAAACTATAAAGGAAGTAATAATCATGAACGCGACTTCAGGAAAGAGCACCTTGGCTTGTGCATTAACACGCGCTTTGCATTCTCGAGGGAAGCTGACATACGTCCTTGATGGTGATAATGTCAGGCATGGTCTTAATCGCGATCTTACTTTTAAAGCAGAAGATCGTGCTGAGAATATTCGAAGAATTGGTGGGTTCAGTACTTATTTAGCCTTTTTCATCTTAGTTGAGGTTTCCTGTGCTGAGTGACACTCTAATTATGTTATATTATGTATTTTTAGGAGAAGTTGCGAAGCTGTTTGCTGATGCTGGAATTATCTGCATCGCTAGTGTGATATCTCCCTACAGAAAAGATCGTGATGCTTGTAGATCATTGCTTCCAGATGGAGATTTCATTGAGGCTGGTTCTATACCTATGAGTTTCAGTTTTGATGATTGGTTTACATTTTGATAACGACTCGCACAAATTATGATTGACAGGTTTTCTTGGATATGCCTTTACGGGTTTGTGAGGCCAGGGATCCAAAGGGTTTATACAAGCTTGCACGTGCTGGAAAGATTAAAGGTAACTTTAACTTCATTTTTGAACTGAAACAAACAAACCCAGTATATCCCACAAGAGTTTTTGAGGGTAGGAGTATGCAAACCTTGCCTTTATCCTAGAGGGTAGAGAGATAGGACTAAACACCCTTTTGCGTGTAATTTATGGAGAAGATCATTGGAATCGAAAGCTATGACATGACTTGATTAGTTTTTGGCATACTCTTCCTTCTCGGTTTATTTGAATCCCTATATTTATTAAGTTTATAGACGAAGGATCGTGTGAGAATAGAAGTTAAGGTGAGAAGCACAAGGGATTTGGACCCTTGATTTAATTAGTGTTGATTTAATGGTTCAGATCAAGTCCCACAATAACCCATGAATTAGCTAAAAATAGAATTTCAGTTGATCTTTAATTATGATTGATCCAAGGGTGGAGATCCCTTCTTACCTTTCTCACGATAAGTACCATTCTTACTGAAACTAACTCTAAGTTTATAATGGTTAAGCTTTTGTTTGAATGCATTTTTCTTGGCTGACTTAAGGTGGTTTATTCCTTTTAGAACTTAGAAGTAATCCTATCTTTCTTTTTCTTTATTTAATCTTATGGCTTACATTTTCCACCATCATCTTGGCAGGTTTTACTGGGATCGATGACCCATATGAGCCGCCACTAAATTCTGAGGTACGCTTACCTTTAACATTAACCAAGTATTTGCAATTTGCAGTTCCTTACAAACATGAGTAATGTCAATGAGATTCTAAGGTGCGCGTATGGTATGCAAAACAGGACCAAACAAAAAACTTGTCCACGTTTAATGTGACATTAGAGTAGGACAAATATGCATCTTTTTGTTCCACCAAAATAGGTGTAACAAAAATTAGGGAGAAAGGACAAGATTGGTAAATCACCAAACTACTAAAAACTTTCACAATTCTAACTCAACCACTTTTTATCTAATTTAGAGAGAAAGCATGTGGAGTATTATTCAAATAGAGCACTGTTTCAATGCAATATATGGCATTTGCACAACCAATGCCATCCGATTAATTGAGATATTTATGGAAACGATGAGGGTTCATTTATTATAATCTATATATCTATGGAAGATTGTTAGAGTTCATTAATTATGATCAACACTTTATATTAGGAAACTATCAAGATATTTATGAAACCACATATTCAGTAGATTAAATGGACGGCTGAGATTGAGTTGCATTGATTGTACAAATGAGATAGTTGTATAATAAATACCTCTATTCAGATATGCAATTGAAAAGAGAGTTCTATATGATATAAGTAATATTGATTTGGTGCAGATAGTATTAGAAGAGGAAGGAGATGTGTGTCCTCCACCAGAAGTTATGGCTGATAAAGTAATTTGTTACCTGGAAGGAAAAGGGTATCTGCAAGCATAATCTCTTTGGAACAATGTGTATATTTTCACAACTTGCTGAAAATAGAAACAAACTCTTAAATAAAATCATTTCGTTTTCGGGAAACTACTCGTTTCCTGGTTCTTTCTTCTCTATACATAGCGTTCGGTTAATTGTTGTTAAAAAGTAATATGTTGATTAGGTTACAATTACGAGTTCGTAACGTGTAAAGTTTATGATATATGGATGGTATTTTGATTGTGGAACTGAATTTATATCATATGATTTGTATATTTAGGTTTCATCCCCTTAATCCCTCTAGCTATAATTCTGAATGCTATGGTTGTTCTTCCGCATCTCTATCCTTCCTGCCTCATAAGAGTGAAAGTTCAGTTGCAAATCTAACGTTTGTTGTGGCATGTGTCTATGTTCATCATGAATAATGAACATGAATGTTTTATAACATTCATGATAAATATTTGTGAATATTTGGGATACGTGTCATGCTCTCGTTTGTTCTCCTGGTATATAACATAATCCCCCATCTTTCACATTTTTAGGTGTAAGGACCATTTTTTATTCTTCTTGATCAATGTTATAAAAGTTTAATTCTTTATATTTTTTGCACATTTTGATTACTAATTTGTGGATCTTGTAACCATTGATGAAGTAAATATCATGTTATATTCTGGTTTTAATTGTGTGAAAGAATGTTACATTAAACTCAATTTATGCAATGTAAGCTAAAACTTATTCATCAAGTAAAATGGTTACTAAATAGGCCAAATTGATAGTAAGTTGGAATAATTTCATTACATCTTTAATACATTTTGCGGGTGTTATATACTTATAAGCTTTATCTTATATCATAGATGGAGTTTATAATTTTTCTCAAATGATTGCACCATTTGACTACAAGAAACGGAGACTTGCAAACCAATCCAGCCAAGAAAAATTTGTGTTAGCACTGTAGTTAAAAAAAACAATATGGGACAACTTTAATGATTCTAAATTCTCCTTTACAAAGGAATGAAGTGGTGGTCCATGAAACCGTATGCACCAGTGTGGATCTGCTCTTGCGTTATCATGGTTAGGGGTGTGCATGGTCCAGTTTGGCCGGTTTGAGCCTAAAATCTCGGCCAAACCGGTACCCCCGGTTTGATAATTCTTCAAACCAAACCGGCCAATTCATTGTGTCAAACCAAACTGACCAAACCAATATAAACCGGTTTGGTTTGGCCGGTTTGACGGTTTGACTCACTTTTATCATAATTCAGAATACTACTAAAAACTACATTTCCGAGTTGTTTAACCAAGCAAAATAAATAGGACTAACTAAGGAGCTGAAAATTTGAAAAAGGAAGAGTCCTTATCCCCACATCCCCTGGGAATTTGAAAAGATAAAAAGTTAATCCATGGTTTTTAAATTAAAAAAAGGATGAGTATATCTGATTGAATGATTGTTCATCTGCCTCTTGCGTACTTAATAATATACAATATATATAATAATAATAATAATATAATTATATACACACACATACGTGGTCCGGTTTGGGTTAAATGGCCCGTTTTATCCTTAAAACTACAAACCAAACCATATTAACGGTTTATAAAAAATGCAAACCACCAGCCTAAATAATGAAGGCTAAACTGGCCAAACTGACAAAATTGGTTTGGTTCGGCTGGTTTATCCGGTTTCAGCCAAACCGTACATACCCCTAATTATGGTGAACTTTTGAGCCAAAATTCATATCTAGATCAAAAGGAAGGCTAGAAGCCTAGAACCAACATCATAAAATAATTTGCAACAATTAACAAACAAGTTGTTTTGGATTTAAATCCATTGATTCTACCTTTGAATGATACCCTAAAATTGCAAACAATGGTACCCTATGATCAATGTAAGTAACACAAGATTAATTAGCGGAATACAAAAATGCAGAAATCCTATCGCACATCTACTAAACAATGAACGACCGCTAGGAAAAAGAAAAAGATGATTTACTTTTCTTTTTGGTAACAATGGGTATCCAAAACAGCTAATCCTATGGGGCCCTGAAGATAACATAGAAGAAAATCCCCAGTGGCCCAAAGAAGACTCAGGCTGGCGGCCTTAATTTGCTTAAAATGTTCTACTTGAACCGCATTTCTCTAGCAATAGCAGGCAGCCATCGTTCCCCTCGGACCCTTTTCAGCTCCGCAACTCGCTCTTCTTCTCTTTTGGCTTTTGCTTTAGCAGCTGCATCTCTTGCTTCTAGCTTTGCTAGAGACCTTTGGCATGCTTCTTTTGCTGAAACTATTATATCGTGCCCATCAACAGCAACCGATTTGAGTTGGTGACGGAACTGCAAAAAGAGACAGATTGTTGGCGTAATGCATACCCTTTAGCACATCGTATATAGGGTTGGGTACTTGGGTTCTGGTGAGAAGTTGAGGTTAACGTGAGAAGCATGGAAAGTGGTTATCAACCGTTGGATGAGAAATGGATGCACAACTTATGGGAGGGCATGAATTAGAAGTGATCAACGGGTTCAGATCCAATTCTCACGCTTCTCACGTTAAACTCAACTTCTCACATGATCCTTCATCATCGTATACAATGCGATAAGGAATCACACCTTTTTGGATTTTTCATCGACCTCTACGTTAGGAATGATTCTTGGTCGCTTTAGTGGCCCTTGAAGTTCATCTGGTACATGGATAATGAAACTTAAACTCCTTGAAAGGAACAAAACCACAAGAATAAATTAAGATGCTCCTCAAAACGATTGCCAAAATGACCAGTTGGTACTTCTTTTTTGGTAACCGTACAGGAAAATTCCTAGTTGCCTTGAGTAGACTCGAGTTAGCGAACTATGGGAAAAGGAATAAAATCTCTTGTCCCCTAACTGTCCACCAATCATGCATTGACACATCACTACTTTTATAGAAGAGAGAGAATAAAATGATGAATTAGATAAAATGCATATGTGTCTTCAAACGATTTGTGGAACTAGGACGAGACATGAAGTTTGAGGATGAGATCTTTTATTCGTGGGAAGGAGCCCGGAGGCCTAGTCTTTATTTGTCAGTTGGGTACTTCTGCGACTAATGAAATAAAAATGGCACCAACAAGCTTCAACATCTAATTATTTGTTTCCACTTTTCTTTTAATGGATCCTGAAGTCGTATTGTTGGGTGTCAAACGTATATTTAAAATTTCGGCTAACATGCATCCTATTTAACGATGATAAGGAGCAGTTAATCAACTTACCAACATGATCGAACAATATGCCGGGTGGAGCATCTCTAAACAGTCGAACACCACCTCCATTTATCATCGAATGGTTTTCTGCAACTTCGGTAGGCTGCCGTCTGACTACTTCTAAGCTCTTCTCTAATAAGTCATCCAACAGCTTCTGCGCCTGTGGTAAATTGCAACCAATTGTCATCATAAATCAAACCAAATTAACCCAACAAGTCTCACGCAAAGATAGAATCTGGGAGTAGGATGGATGCAGATCTTGTTTCCACATCAAACGGTAGAGAGGTTGTATCTGGTTGTGGGTGAAAACCCGGCTTGCAAAACAAAGTATAAAAGAAACAAACAAGCGGGCTACGATGGAAGTATGTTTATTCTAGTACAACCATTGAAGTATGTTTTATAAACTGTAATTATGATAATTACAGAGTTTTATGTGTAAATGTAATTACATATAGCTTTATTAAGATAATAAAATTACATAAAACCTTATTAGGCTTGATGGGTCTTAAAGGAGATGGGCTTAAGAATTACGATAGGTCGGGTAAAAGGATAGGGCCTAAGCCTAATGGTTAATTCATTGGGATACTTTTAGCTTACCAGAATCCATATAAACAGAAAAGAAACCTTTTCTTTTTCCTTTAATAAGCACATACTAGATTAGGGTTTTTGGGCTAGCACTCTCATTGATAAACAAGCATAGAAGAGAAACTAAGGGGCCGTTTACTTGACGCTTACCCGGTAAGTGCTTACCGGGTCAATTTACCTTAAAGGAGGAACATTAAATTGACTAGAATCTTACCCGGTAAGAACGATAGCATGAACCGTGAGTATTACCAGGTAAGTGAGATCGACAACTCTTACCCGGTAAGAGCTTACCGGAGTAAATTGTTGCGTACAATACCGTTTTGAAAGACTAAAATGTTGTCCGATATGTTAGTAATAGTGTTCAATTTTACCGGTAAACACTTATCGGGTAAGTGTTTAAGTAAACGGCCCCTAAGGCATTGTTTGGTAAGCACAAAGTAGCTTATAAGCTAGCTTATTTTTTGTGTACATGTTTGGATGGACAAAAAGTAGCTTATAAGCTAGCTTTTTGATAAGCTACTTGGAGGTAGCTTTTTATAGCTTTTTTCAATTATACCCTTATTAATATTAATTATTATATCCCAATATACGCTTTTTGGTCATTTTACATACCCATAAGCTAGTTTTTTCCAAACATAATTTGTTCATAAGCTGGCTTATCAGCTAGTTTGCCAAACATAAGGCTATTGTAGTAAACTAGTCACAGAAGTAGATACAATAGTGGACAAGAGAAGTAGGAAGAGCTAAGACTATGTGACTTAAATTCGTGCTTGAAAGGGGAGAAAAGACCAATTTTTTCCTAGAAGAAACAATTTCACATACATTTGAAAGCACCATCATTTAGCCATTAGCAAATAGGTTTGCTTTGCTATTATTCAAATACAATATCCAAAGAAGGAACCACAAATTCCACATTGGATGTGACTGAAACTTTCAGTAACCCTAAATAGCTTTCCTACAGAAGCAATAAAGAAATCCACGAAATCCATTCAAAAAGAACAGAAATGAAGTAAAAAATGTGACTCCAAATGTTCAATAAAATCAACATAGCAATGACGCAATACAGGAATCATCGTCTAATCGTAAGTTATCGATCGTAAATTTGGATAATAAATTGAAGAAGATAGATAGATGATATACCTTGATTTGGTAGACTTTGATGGTCTTGGTGTCGGCTTGTTTTTCTCGATTGGAAGAAGCGGTGGTTGTTCCGTTGGCAACTGTGGAAGGGTTGGAAGGTCCGGTGGATGCGACGGAGCTTATGGCGGCTCTCCACTCAGCGTCGCCGTCTTCCTCCCCACTGCTGCTGGAATCTCTGCTTCCATCACTGCTCATTTTTTATTTTTTCTGCTAATTTTTTTCGCTTAAATGGGCCCAAAATTTGTTTATATACCTTCTGAAAATGGGCCCAAATGGGCTCGATTCAATTGGTTAATCGGTCGCTAATCGGTTCGGGCTTTTAACTGGTTATAACCGATCCCGGTTAGTTGACCGGTTAAGGTTTTTTTTTGGGTATTTTATGTAACTGGTTATAACTGGTTCGGAACCGGTCTTTTACCGGTAATTCTTTAAGATTTTAGTCGTTATATACCCATTAAACTAACCATTTTTTACTTATTTTTTTTTAAATATAATCGTTTATTTTCATATTAACCCTAAAACACACTATAAATTGTGTGGTGTATGATATTAGATAACCAAGTTACACAACGGGGAAAAAAATACAAATAATTCTCGATATAATTTATGAGTTCAACTCGTATTCATTTCTTGCATTTGATGTAATTAATTTGAAATTGTAATTAAATGCAACTTTAAAGTGTATTTAAGTGGGTCAAATTTATATAATTAATCATAAATTTTATTAGTTAAAAAAACTATTTACCGATTTATAACTGGTTATGTAATTGGTCAAAATTAACCGATTATATATAACCTAAACGGGTTAGTATGCTAAATCACTCTAACCATAACCAACCCGAAACCGGTTACATTTTAACCGAAGGAATTTACTGTTTTTAAACGTTCCGAATTGTAACCGGTTATAACCGACGTGGACCCGATTTTTAGCCAAATCTATATTTTTTTTGGACGACAGGTTACACACACACACACCCAATTAACCTATTTCTAAATCTACACTACTGTTCTTTAGGGGACTCGAACCCACGACCATAAGAGAGGGGACACCTTAAAAACACTCTAAATGTCGTTGGACTACAAACCCGTTAGCCGGCGGAATCTAATTTACATACCTTTTGAAAATGGGCCTAGCAGAAATGGTCGGTCTAACATCAAAATGGGCTAAATGGGCTCTCCGCCTGATATGAGTTGCCGACCACCGCAGAATTAAGGCGGCTGCGGCGGAGTTATCAGCGACCACCACCGTATGAGAGAGATCCAGGACCTGCAAATCTCCGATATCGTTTCTCCCTCGGTAGCCTAGGGTTGAGGAAACCGACTTCTGTTTGCGCTAATTCCGATACTACTATTCTCTCCACAAACGAAACCCTAATTCGTCGGTAGAAGAAGTTTTTGAAGAAAGATGGGGAAGAAACAACACAGCAAAGATCGAATGTACCTTACGAAGACGGAGTGGGCCACCGAGTGGGGTGGCGCCAAGTCGAAGGAACTCCGGACGCCTTTCAAACGCCTTCCCTTCTATTGCTGCGCGTAACACACACTTTCTTTTCCTCTTTTGTATTTCAATTTCATTTGTTATGTTGGTCATCGTATGATATATGTGATTTGGAGATTGATTGATTGATAATACTTGAATCAATTTGCAGGCTCACATTTACTCCATTTGAGGATGCAGTGTGCACCAAGGATGGCAGTGTTTTCGACATCATGTGAGTCTTCCTTATCTTCTATGCTTCAGTAGTTGCTTATGAGATAATGCTTCAGTAGTTAGGGCTTTAGGTTGTTGGAATTAAACCTTTGCTTCTATATTAGGAACTTTGAGTTGAGAACTTTTGATTTTGTTTGGTGCAACTTTAAGAACATTTTACTTTGTGGTAGCCATGGTTAAGGTTTAAGTCATTGATTGATGTTTCTGTGATATGCTTTTATGGTATCCCTGTGTTCAAGAGAAAACCACCAAGTATGGATACTTAGGGGAAGCTTTCAAGTGCAATAAATCCAATGAACTATCTATAATCAGTATTAACTCAAATAAGCCAGACTGTTGAAACAGTTAACTTCTCTTCTTTTTTGTGTCCTTTGGTGATAAGTTCATTGAGAAGTTCCTATTTTGATATGAGGATGGGAATTTAGACCTCCAAAGGTCAGTTTACCCACTGACCTTTCTTCTAGTGTCATTAGTTTGTGCCAACAAATAAGTCTTGTAGAGTTTAGGTTCAATGCCAGTCAAATATCTTCTATGTAGGTGTTTGTATCCTGTTTTCTAGTAGTTTTTTTTTAACTTAAGTATGAAATTTATGATGTAGGCACATAATCCCCTACAT
The DNA here is from genome assembly GCA_001633085.1 of Carthamus tinctorius. Classification (NCBI taxonomy): domain Eukaryota; kingdom Viridiplantae; phylum Streptophyta; class Magnoliopsida; order Asterales; family Asteraceae; genus Carthamus; species Carthamus tinctorius. Next base: position 5,630 of record LUCG01179271.1, on the reverse strand, counting down.
AAGGAAGTATGGAAAGCATCCTGTCTCTGGAGTTCCTCTCACACAAGAGGATCTCATCCCACTAACTTTTCACAAGAATTCTGAAGGTATGATTGCATCTTCTCTAAGATCCCCCATATACATGTTCGTCTGTAATATTGGATGCACCAGCCAACTTGCTGTTCTATTCTTTTGTATTATATTATTTGTAAATGTAAAGAATGCATGTCTATGAATCAATGTGTTAGATGGCATATCTATGTGTGTTAGATGGCTTCTTAAGTTATGGCAAATAAGAATCAAAAGATGAGTTGTGACTTGTGAATTATGAGTAGATTTTTCATTTTTAATCCTTGCTTCCTGTGACTTATATATCATATTGACAGCTGGTTGAGGATTATAATTTATACATAATTACGAGCTCTTTGGATATATATTTTCAGTTGACATCTTATATTGGAAATTTCTTCTTCTTAACTTGCATCATACTAGTTCTCATTCACTGTATGAATGGATGGTTATCCTTACCCGCAAACTCTTATTATCCTTGCATAGCTGTTGTATAATGTCTCTTTCATGTTTGTTGTAGTTCTTTAATATCCACAATACCATGTATTGGATGATGAACATTCAAACTTCTGTAGGATTTTTTTTATCTTTTGACAAACTATTCTCTATTTTGTAGGAGAGTATCATTGCCCTGTCTTGAACAAGGTTTTTACGGAGTTCACACATATCGTTGCAATAAAGACGACCGGAAATGTGTTCTCCTATGAGGTTCTTTTTTTCTCTTTACTCATCTGTGATGTATATTTCCTTATCAACAATTTTTTCTTGAAACAAATGCATCCAACTCCTATATCTTGCACAGGCAATCAAAGAATTAAATCTTAAAACCAAGAACTGGAAGGAGCTTCTAACTGATGAACCCTTCAAAAGGGAAGACATCATTACAATTCAGGTAATACATGATCTGAATGTGTTTCAGACATGTCTATGACATATCTGGTTTTAAATCTCCAAGTGTTGCTTACCTATATATGCCTTTTGTAGAATCCAAACACACTTGACGGCAAAGCTCTTGTGGATTTCGACCATGTGAAGAAAAGCTTGAAACTTGACGATGAAGGTAATTGTCATCTCTCTTCTATTCTTGCAGGGATTACCCATATATGCTCATCTAGTTTCACCATGATAATGATGATTTTGAATTCTCTTCTCAGAATTAAAAAAATTGGAGTCGGATCCAGCCTACAACATAAATGTATCTGGTGATATAAAGCAGATGTTAAAGGAGCTTAAAACAGAGAAGGGACGGGAACTTGCACTACATGGAGGTGGTGGTAATAAGGCACAAAATGAGAGAGCTGCTGCACTTGCTACCATTTTAGCTGCTCGAGAACGCATCAAAGATAACCCCAAATCAAATGACGAAGTTAAAGCTCCACAGGCTTTCAGTATTGTCGATGCTGCATCTGCTTCTGTGCATGGAAGAAGTGCTGCTGCTGCCAAGGCTGCCTCAAGCGATAAAACTGCCGCACGAATAGCCATGCATATGTCTGGTGACAGAGCGCCAGTAAACGCTAAGATGGTTGGTTTTCTTATTTAATCAATTAGATAACATGCATGCATCTAATTTAAAGTCAATCAATTTATTTGGCTGCACTGAAAGCTTTTCACTACCCAGTAGATTGCATATTATTAAAATGCGTACTGATACTTTTCTGAGACAAATCTTTTCTGAGATGTTAAATGCAATCTTACATTTTTAAAGGAAGTTCATAAAGATGGGCCTGTAAATCTGATGTTTGTGACTGACTTAAGGGATTATCCCGGAAGAACAAATTGGGACTAAAAATGAGGATGGGTTCATCTTTCAACTGGCCAAAAAGTTTTTAAGGTTCTAGAGTGATCAAACTCTCTATTTCAACTTCAACCACGAAGAGGGCCATTTTTTTCAGTTTTTAAGTCCAGGTCTATGAGAAAAGTTTGAACTTGATTTTGACTCTTTTAGAACCAGCTTCAGGTTTGGATTTGTTGCATTCCCATTCTTGCATACTTAAGTTATAAGAAGGTCTAGAACTTCTGATTGTGCTATATATTCTCTTATACGATAAGAATGTTTCTTTCATATTGATAACTTATTCTTGTGACACCATATTAGGTGAAGAGCCGTTACACAAGTGGTGCCACCTCTAGATCTTTCACTTCTACATCTTATGATCCTGTCACAAAGAACGAGTTTGAATATGTCAAAGTTGAAAAAAACCCGAAGAAAAAAGGTTATGTTCAGTTGCATACCACCCATGGCGATCTAAATATCGAACTGCATTGTGATATAGCTCCAAGGGCATGCGAGAACTTCATTACTCTCTGTGAACGAGGCTATTACAATGGAGTAGCTTTCCACAGAAATATAAGGTATTTTCAGTCTTGGTTTTATTTTAGCTTCAATTGAAGTTCCCTGACATAAGAGACGTTACCAAACCAAACCAAACCAAACGAGTCCAATATATGTAGGGGTGGATGCAAGTGTGTGATTAGGGTGGGACCCCACCCCCCAATTGAATATAATAAAATGAACTTTTCTTATGTTAATATCAAAAATTTTGACTTTTGACTTTAATTCCTCCAAATAATTTTTCATGTGGGACCCTGATAAGGATCCGCTAGTAGGTATTCAGCCCACTGGACCACTTCTGGATACACAGCCCAATCGGTCCAGACCCTGGAAAGTTTATTATCATGAAAAGACCAAAGGAGGACAAGTATGTAAGGCTGAGATGATAGTGTTTGTTATGCATACTCCTAGAAATGAGAGTAAGTATAAATAATTCTACCTCTTCAATTGTGGAGGGCATGAGTGAATTTACGTTCTGTTAGTTTGTTCGGCTATTCTAGCTTGGGTAGGAGGGTAAACCAGAGAGTGGTTATCCTTTTGATTTTGTCTTTGTAACCTTCTGATTTTTCCCTAATCCAATAGTCCCACCGTCCCCAATTTGGTTGTAAACTTGTAATTTGATTATCTCAATCAAGTTTCTATTAGACCCCATCAATCAAAACAAGTACATTGAAATAAACCAAAAGCCAAAAAGAAAAATTCGAAAATCAACCAAAAAACTTAGAAATCTCTTGAAATCAACCAGGAAACCTTTAAAAATCTCTTGAAGCAGTGGAGTTAGGCTAAAAACATAGCAGGCGACTTTTGCAGACCTTAATCTACCTTAACGGTCCCCCCAGTAGGAAAAATTTATGGATCCGCCACTGAATATATGTCTAGGAGTAAGATTAAGATGTATGCAGATCTGACATAAGCGAACTTTATAATACAAATTTCAGGAACTTCATGATACAAGGTGGTGATCCAACTGGGACTGGGAAAGGTGGTGAATCTATATGGGGGAAGCCATTCCAAGATGAAGTGAACTCGAAATTGCTACATTCTGGGAGGGGGGTTGTCAGCATGGCAAACAGTGGGGCCCACACCAATGGGTCGCAGTTTTTCATCCTGTATAAGTCTGCCAATCATCTAAACTTCAAGCATACAGTTTTTGGTGGAGTTGTAGGAGGCATAACAACTTTGTCAGTGATGGAGAAAGTCCCCGTTGATGATGATGATCGACCTCTGGTGAGTCCTATCTCCGAATCTCTCAGGTTATCTTATGGTTTCGCATTGATATCAGTACCCGTTTGTCCTTTGTTTTCATAAAAATGAACCATGTAATATTGCACCGTGTTTACTCATTATTTGGATTTCGAAGTGCTTCTTGATAACTTCAACCCACAGTTGTAATTTCGATAAATTATTGATAAGAAAATACAAACCAAACTGGCTAAGTAAATCCCAATTGGGTGGGTTCAGATGTACGCAGACCTGATCTCTATCCCAAAAGAGTATAGCCTTTAGGTATATAAATTTATTGATGCCCTCTATAAATAGCTTATGTAACCATGTTGTGCCATTTGCAATCTCTCATAGGCAAACAAGGTCTCTTGATCATCAAGAAATCTATGTTTTTGTTAGGGAAGTCGGTGATTTGTTACTAGCTTGTCCGAGTCTGAACTACAAGTGTCATGACTATCCATTAACCTTAGGGGTCGGCTCAAATGGCAAATAAAGGTCGGGCCTTGGGGTTCTTCCCTATAGGTCTCAAGCAGGGTCACTGGGGATTTTATTGGTTTTTATCTTCAGGACCATTAGTTTAGGTATNAAAAAAAAACAAAATGTTATGTCGGTGTACCAAACACACCTTCATGATTCCCTGAGAAGCCTTATCCTTTGCTCTCTTTTTTATTTTTGTATGTATTTTCTTGGACTTCGTATAGGTTTGAAGTTCCTATTTGATGTGTGTTTTCCAAAATATGTCCGTTTTGCCAATGTCTTTAGACGAAAAAAACCATAAAACCGATTCCTGCACATTTTAACTCGTGTTCTCCTATTATAACGAGTAGCTTTACATTATAGCATTTTTTTGCCACTTGCAGGAGGAGATCAAGATAATTAGCGTATCGGTATTCGTCAATCCTTACTCGGAACCAGATGAAGAAGAGGAAAAGAATGACGAGGAGAAGACCGTTGAGGATGAAGAAAATGTTAGTGTTTTTTAATAAATATATAGTATCTATATACCTCAAATACTTGCACATACTCCTCACCTTGATGACGTTTGAACCCTTAACCTTCTGAAAGGTTGGGCTCTATGCCTCAACGCAATGACTTATCATGAATGTTGGAGCATCTCCAACAGATTCTTCAAAATCTCTAAAATGGAGAATCAAAATTCAAAATCTCCAAAAAGAATTACATTCAACCTTAACAACTTCTCCATTTAGGATGTCACAACATGGATTATATTATTCAAAAATTTCTTACATCTAATAAAATATTGTTTTCTATTTCAAACATTTAATTTCAAAGTTTCTTATCAGTGGGAATATAATAAAAAAAAGATCTCATTGTAATCATTTTTGGTGATTTTCCAAATTTTTGGAGAATTTCACACTATCTTCCCTGTTTTCTTTATGTTGGAGAGAAAGGTTTTGGAGAATCTGTCGAGCAAAAAACCTGCCCAAAACCTTCATTTTCACCATTTTTGATGATGGTGTCTCGGTGATATTAATGGTGATAGTATTCACTTGTACTTATGCATGTTTTTCGTGCATCTTTCAGGAAAAGATCGGATCGTGGTTTAGCAATCCAGGCACCGGAGCAGATACAGAAGCTTCAGGTGGTGGTGTTGGTAAATACCTGAAAGCTAGGAGCGGCAAGGTGGAGCCGACCGCTGCGGCCGATGGCGGTGGGCAGGCGGGTCCCACCGTAGTAAAGAAAAGAAAATTGGGTGTTTCAACACAAGAACTGAAAGATTTTTCTGGGTGGTAAGATTTTGAAGTTATTGTTCATTTTTTCTTGAAGGAAGCAGCAAAAACATAGCTTCAGATTTTGTGTTGTACCTAGAATGTAGTTTTATTCTATGTACAGTTTGATGCATTAAAGGAGGTAAATGTCCAACTATTTGTATGTGTCAAAGTTGAATCAAGTCCAATATTGGAAGTATGCCTGCAAAATGAATAGATAGAGTTCTCAGATGCGTTTGGTATATGGATTGGACATGACAGAACAGACTAGATTAGATGAATAAGATCGCTGATAG
>LUCG01179075.1:0-10507 GCA_001633085.1 Carthamus tinctorius | reverse complement strand
TATCGGGAGTAAGATCTAAAACTTAATTACTATTCATACTTTTCTTACCAAGTTATACTTGTTATGGACTGCTGGTGTTATTCTGTATTTATCTTAAAAAATTAGTATAAAGAATCCTCACTAGAAGTGCATGAAGATGATGCATAGGAAAGATATACACTGCTCTGTTTCATTCTTTTTTCTGTTTACTTATTTTTTTGTCCAGGAAAGATATACACTGCATGAGGGTATTTTAGGGATTATGGGTTTGATCATTTCGCATGTCTCAGAACTATTTAGTTGATTGGTGTTTTTAACAACAAAAATAAATGCTTTTGTCTTGTTTCAGTTATATCCTGGCTTTACTTGATATTTGATGATTGACATATGCTATTCTGTTTCTTTGCAGAATTCAGGTTTCTTAAAAGATTGATACTTGTCCATGGACGATATTCGTATAACCGTACTGCATTTCTTTCACAGTATTCATTCTATAAGTCCTTACTGATATGCTTCATCCAGATCTTGTGAGTTTCTCTGAATGACCTATGCTTAATCTCTTTATTTCACATAGCAATCTAATTTTTTTATTATTATCTTGGGATGGTTTTTATAATGCAAAGCACTGACCTAAGGACTCTTCAGTTTCTCGTTCGTTTCAGGTGTCTCTGGTACCAGCCTTTTCAACTCTGTCAGCCTCATGGCTTATAATGTTTTCTACACCAGTATTCCTGTTTTAGTCAGTGTTCTTGATAAAGATCTCAGTGAAAAAACTGTTATGCAGCATCCACAAATATTATTTTACTGCCAAGCAGGGAGGTAAGGATTTTCATGACTAATGCCTGATCGTAGTTTACAAGGAATCGTGAATGTGAACTTGGAACATGTTTTGTCCTCCTCGTTTAACTGGATTAGTAACTTTGTGGAACAGGCTTCTCAATCCTACCACATTTGCTGGATGGTTTGGGCGTGCTCTCTTTCATGTGAGTGGTATTTCTTAATTAATATTTTGGTCGTTATTCTCTTACAGTCATGGTTTTAGTGTAAATACTTTCACATAAGTTGATTCTGGTTTTGTCCAGTGTTCTCATCTTAAAAAAAGATTAAGACCTATATGGATCTATAAACAAGTGTATATCCTTCAAATTTTGACATGGCAACCATTCTGACAATCTACTTGCTGCTTTCATTCTATCATACATGGTAACATTTTTGGATTCTTTATACCTTGAGCATAAGAGATAGACCAAGACTCACTTATACATACAACCAGAAACCCTGAAATGGGGATTTAGGACACTGAAAGGGTTTGTTGGGATTGTCAATCGCCAAATAACTGAAGTGAATTGTTCCTTCCGGACGAATAGTTATTCATGTTGGTACCTATCTTTGTTGATTAAACCGGTTGTCGTCATGATGATGTAGTTGGATGTAACACTTCCATGTTTGCTGATTATTCTTTGTGCACTGTGTTGGGGTGGCTTCATATGGTCTAACTTTTAATGGTTTTTTACCCTTTAGTTGAATCCTTGCAAAACCCTTTCTAGTTTTTTACCCTTTAATATTATCGCTAGTAGATTCATATAGTTTTTTACCCTTAATTTGAATCCTTGCAAAACCCCTTTGTAATAATAACTTTGAATGGTTCTAGGGAAAGTATATTCTGTTTTTAGGATTGGATGTTTCTGCTTTTTATATTTCAATGAAGAATAATGGAGCAACATAAAGGGCCACTTACTCTTACTAACCTAAAAATATGTTAGAAAAAATGTGACAATATGCTAGTCAAGGATATAAAGGGAAGACCTCCAGTTAAACAGATGAAGCGAGATAACCTAGACTTGAAAAGCTAGTAAACCAAAAAATTCATAATAATATACATATGCAACACTATGGCTAGTACATGAACATAAAGTGTGTACTCAGAAATGGCACGAGGTTATGGTAGTCATGCTCACTTTCGGGGAAGCCTACCACACAAGCAAATATGCATGATTATGGTGTTGAAATGGACATGGGATTTCCTGTCCTTATTTGGAGGCCAAGGGGAAAAGATTTGATTAGAAAGAGTTTGGGGATGTCCTGGTTAGTTTAAAAACACCGGGTTATAACCTCTAACTACAGGATTTATGGCCAGGAGATGGTGAATTGCTTAATATATTTCTCATACGCATCAAGTAGAATCACAGAATGTGGGGATGCCTTTCAGTACCTTTGTCTCTGACTAAATTTATGTGGCATCCTGCCTTGCTATTTTGAATATTGGTAATTTGATTGTGCGAGAGAAAAGCATAGCACTTGTAAAAATGCAAGCATCATAACAAAATGCATCTGGACTTGTGATCTTGTTCTGATGTCTGTCAAGAAATACATAAAACCAACATCATATATACTTTGTCTCACGGAGCACAAATTAGTTAGAACTTAGAACAATTCAAGGTTTTTGTATCTCTTGTGCAGGTGATAAGCTTTTCTTCTTCATCACAATGAAGAACTTTTATTTCGTTTTCTGCAGCTTATGCAAATAGCCATCTTTCCTGCCTTAGCGGTTGCTACATTTACTTTGATGAATCATGGCTTCCCCATATTTGCAGAGTATTTATTGTGGTGATTGTTGTTTCTTCAGGCAATTGTTGTGTTTGCGATAACCATACATTCATACGCCTTTGAGAAAAGCGAGTTAGAGGAGGTTTCAATGGTGGCACTCTCTGGGTGTGTTTGGTTGCAGGCTTTTGTTGTCACGTTAGAGACCAAGTAAGTTACCACCACTCTGATTTGCGCTGCTAGAATTCTTGGACATCTCTATTGTGAAAATCTTCCCATGTTTCTCCTTGTTTTACGAGGCAAACTAATGCTTGTTTCTTACCTAGCTTTCAAGCAACTCTATGTTTTTGGGTGTGTGTTTAATATCGCCACTTCTCTAAAAGAAACATTTCAAAGACAGTTTTATATGCTTGATTTTACAAACATGTAGGCTTCCTTCTGCTTCTTTTTGTGTTAAATAATGTTGAAAAGGCAAGGTTGGGTGATATTTTTGGAAGCGAGTGTTGATGTATTTTAAATAAATCAGCAATTGGAATGAAAGTTGAGAAGCATTTATATACATTGAAAAGAGACGCGAGGATAGAAAATAAATGAAAAGGAAGTGCTGTGGCCTGTGGGTGTTCAATTTTCAGTTTTTTTTTTGCATTTTTAGCGCACTAACATTGACCTCATACAAACTTCTAATGAGATAAGCGGAACATACAAGTATATACTCCGACTAACAGGTTCAGAAGATGGTTTGAAACTTATATTTGTATGTTTTACTTGCCATGTGGTGTTTTGACTATTCATGATGTCCTGTTATCTTGTAACTGTCACATTATTTACGATTATTTATCGGATGGCTGCAGCTCTTTTACAATATTGCAACATGTCGCCATATGGGGGAATTTGGTTATTTTCTACATGATCAATTGGATTGTGAGTGCTTTGCCACGATCTGGGATGTACACCATCATGTACCGCCTGTGTAGGCAGCCATCTTACTGGATTACCATGTTTGTAAGTAATCCTCCCCACCAATCTTTTTCCAGGAATTCTTCTGTCGTCAAAGTTTTTGGTTGCATTTGGTTTTATTGGGACCCACTACCACATGTTAACAATACATTTTACACTTCATAAATGGGGTATATAATCAAAAGAAAATTTAACCTAAAACTATTTTGCTCTTTGGTGTGTTGGGAAAATAATATTATGTGATATCCAACGAAATGTAGGAAAACGTTGATGGCAAGTCGTTTAAAAATGGTTGATAAATAGTTTATATGGTCTATAAAAGGTTACTTATATGGTCCATGTAATAGTGCGGAAAAGCACTATTTTTCTTTGTTGAATTCTCGCTAAATAAAACTGATTTGTTTCCAAACCTGCTAAGGTTTGTGAGGATGGACCAGATTATTGTTTTGTAAAGTCGAAGAAATTCAATTCGATCCTATTTACTTTACTGGGTTTGGTTTGGTTTGTCTATTTTTTCTAACAAATAAATTCCTTCAACAACATGGAAATGTTTAAATGACAAATGAATGGATATATGTTTTTTCCCACTGTTTGGTTAGAGTAAATTACGGATTTGGTCCTTGTAGTTTGGTGGTTTTTACGGATTTCGTCCCTAGGCTTCATTAATTACAGATTTGGTACTAGTGGTATGCATTTCCTGTTGGATTTGATGCCTATGGTATGCGATTTTTGTTGGATTTGGCTCCTATGGTATGCATTTTTTTTTGGATTTGGTCCCTATTGTATTCACAAATTTATTGAATGACCGTTAGGTTGAAGGACCAAATCCAAAAAAAAAAACATACTACAGGGACTAAATCAGAAATTAGTGAAGCCTAGGGACGAAATCCGTAAAGTCTACCAAACCACGGGACCAAATCCGCAATTTACTCGTTTGGTTAATTTGTGTTAACAGAAGTTGTGATGCCTTTTCAGCTAATAGTAGCTGTGGGGATGGGTCCGGTGCTGGCTTTGAAGTACTTCCGATACACATACAGGTCAAGCAAAATCAATATTCTCCAGCAAGCCGAGCGTTTGGGTGGGCCCATCCTATCTTTAGGAAACATCGAACCACTGCCAAGATCCTTGGACAACGATCTTGCTCCCTTGTCCATTTCTCAATCCAAGAACGGTAGGAACTCTGTGTTTGAGCCTCTTCTCTCTGATTCACCAAATGCCATGAGGCGATCTTTTGGACCCGGCGCTACATTTGATTTCTTCCAGTCTCAGCCCAAATCTTCCAACTATTCAAGAAACAAGGACAATTAACCATTTCTAGAGGGTGGTGCACCCATTACAAAACCATAGAGCCAGTATGGTCTGTAAAGTTATAGCAGAATTTTCGTACTTGTGATTAGCGATGGTTGCTTTTAACGTGTAGTTAGTACCTTTGTTTTATATTTTGTAGTGTAATTACCATCGCATCGAGTTTATGTTCAATTTTCTGGTGACATGAGTAAGAGATAGAGTCGGATAGTATTCGCATAAAAACAAGTATTCAACTTTGAGTTTTCTTTTATAGTAACACCACCACATTGGTGTATTTGTATTGCTTGTCTAATGTTTATTGCAGTTTGTACTTGTCATTTTATACTGCTCCTTGCAATAGATTGTTAGGGAATCTAGGTTTTGTGGTTAGTAACCTGATAAAATTCTTGGATCGTGTAATGGAAATCACCATCCAAAAACTATGTTTCGTTCTTAGAAAGGCCTCGGGTTAACATGAAATTAGTACTGAGATAATCCATAAACTACATAGACGGATTAAGGCATTAATTCACATAATTATATTTGCCATATCAACCGTTTATATATTTGAAATATAGAGATTAATGGTTTACAGGTGGTTAGACGGCGCCCTTTAGATATCTCAAGATCCTTTTCATTGCAGCTACATGTAGGTCTTTTGGTTTGGCCTGATATCTTGCACAAACACATATAGCAAACATGATATTAGGGCGACTAGCTGTCAAATACATGAGAGAACCCACCATACCTCTATAAATTTTAAGATCTACATCTTGACCAGAATGATTAGGACCAATCTTATTGTCTGTAGCCATCGGGGTACTAATAGAAGTACAATTTCACGTACCAAACTTCTTCAGTGTATCAAATATATACTTTGACTGAATTATGAAAATCCTGTTGAAGAATTGTTTGACTTGCAATCTAAGAAAAAAATTGATCACTCCCATCATGCTCATCTTAAATTCCTTAGTCATTATGATCTCAAAATACTTGCAAAAATTTGAACTAGTTGATCCAAATATGATATCATATCAAGACAATATGTCCACAAACCCCTCCGGTTGAGAGACATGCACTTCCTCTTTAAGATGTCCATACAAGAATGCAGTCTTAACATCCATTTGATAGACTGTGAAATTCTTGTATGCTGCATAAGCTAAGAACATCCTAATTGCTTTCAATCTTGCTACTGGTGCAAATGTCTCATCATAATCCAATCCTTCTTGCTGTTTGTATCCTTTTGCAATAAGACAGACAGTATTTCTTACAAATACTCCATGTTCATTCTTCTTGTTCTTAAAGATCCATTTAGTGCCTTTGACGGACTTTCCTTTAGGGGTGGAACCAATCTCCAAACCTTTAGAGCTTCAAACTAATTCAGTTCTTCTTGCATGGTAGTAACCCAGTCTGAATCCTCTAATGCCTCTAAAACCCTTCATGGCTCAATATAACTCAAAAATATGGAAAAATTTGCACTCATTTGCAGTAGCAGACCTTGTTTGAACAGAAATACTTGGATCTCCAATAATTTGATTTGTTGGATGACTTCTTGTCCACTTTGTAACATGAGGAAGAGGTTCTTGATCATTTACCGACTCAGGCTTAGGAAACTCTAAACATTGATCTGATTCATGTTCAGGTTGTACAACTTCTATAATAGGAATAACAGGAATGTCACCTTGTGAGGACTGTGTATTTCCATCATCTTGAATAATAGGAGTTTGTTGTTCAAAAGAATCCTGATCAGTAGTAACAGAAGGAGAGGGAGGAGTAGATACTGAGGTAGAAGTTTCAGCAATATCTTGAACAATTGCATCCCCTGAAACATTGACAGACTTCTTAGGATCTTCAAAGAATTCATCATAGATATATTCAAAAAGAAAATCAAGATCAGATTTAACATATGAAGAAAAAGAATTCTTTGAAGACTTAGCATCTTTGGTTGTAAAGTTCTCAGATGCCATTACACCAGAAATTTCAGTTGCAGAACCTGATTTTGTAGAATCTAACTCAGAGATTCCATCAAAATAAAGCCTAACCTCTCTTTTATCTTTATTAGAATCGGATTATACCGCCATCATACGGATCTCTCACATCAGAAAACTATTCTTGAAGATATCTTGAGAACACTGGTATTTAACAAAAGATCTTAGCTATTTTTATTTGTTGTCCAAGTATAAGTCGACATTGAGGTAAAGTCGCAATCAAACCTTGTTCCCACGAAATAGAAATTCCAAAGTTATTTCCCAAAAATACCATGAACCCAGATCCATCTTTGTCACGTTCTTCTTCTAGTTTCAAACAGTCTTCTTCTTCTAAGATTGATCAGTTATATGAAATATCTTATGTCCCAGATGACTTTAAGATACCCTTAACTTCTATGCCCCTAGTTAATCCATACAGTGTTTTTTTTCCAAACCCTCTACTTCTTTTTCCAGAAAAGTAAAAAAAAATTGATTGGCTCTAACTCCCCTCATCAAGTTAAAGAGTACGTCCAATCTTCCAAATTCGATTCTCAACAGCTCCCAGCCAGATCCTCAGAACATCTTGTCCCAATCTCCCTCCCAACAGATCTAGCGAGACATGTTTAGCCCAATGATATACTCATATCCATTTTGGTGCCATCCGATTAGCTCTCACCTTCCATGGCAGAAAAGGCCTTTCGGCATTTTCTTGTATTGCCTTGGTAAATACAAGATTTGTCAAGTACCAACACGCATGCATCGGAGACTGAGGCAAACTTCACAAAGAGATTGAGGCAACAAGTGAGGTAAGTCAAACTTCTTCTGACTCTGATAATCTGTCTGTTAATGATGAATGCTCATTAGAAGAACAATTTTTAATCTTAAAAACTGAATTTGATGTCTTGAAAGAAAAGATCAAGTTCGAAAGAGCTCAAGTCGTTGAATTCAGTAATGAGTGTGCTTTATATAAATGTTTAGCTGATGATCGTGAGCTTGAAAAAGCTGAGATTAGGAAAGAGAAAGCGAAACTAGAAACTCAAATTTCTGAGATGAAGAGTGCGTTAGTTAATTTGGAGTCTGAAAAAGCTGAATATATGATCAAGTTTGAAGTTTGTTTCAAAGATAGATCTGAGGCCTATGCCAAGATCAAACAATTGGAGGATCTTAATTTTAAAAGAGGTTAGACTCAGCAGACACTTAAACTTTTGACAAACAATCCAAAAAACACTAGATTTTATAATCCGAAGATGGGGTTAGGTTAACCTGAAAATGAAATTTTAAAGAAAGCCCCTGAAGGTCTTTATCAGTTTGATAAATTGAATATTCCAAACATAAATGAGACCTTTATGAAATCTGACAGTTCAATGTCCGATTCTTCGGATAAGGGTAAAGAGAAAATAATTGATGACTCAAGTGACAGTGTTTCAGATTCAAAGCCAAAGAGAAAGAAAAACTTTGATTTTGTTGGGTCTGACATCTTCCAAGTATGGTTAGTACTTGTAGACTAACATACTACTGCTGAGATTTGAAGATAATACTGCTTGAAGAAAGTTAGCACTGCTAGAAGAAGTAATTACTACTGCTTATAGTAATTACTACTGCTAAACTAAAGGTTGGTTACTACTGCAGAGCTAAAGTGAGTTACTACTGCCAGCAGTGAAGAAGTTACTATTGCTATGGATGGATAGTACTACTAGTTACTACAACTGGTTAGTACTTCCAGACTATGTTAGTACTTCTCATGTTTTACTACTGTTGTGCTGATTGCGATATGGAAAGAAGATTTCTTGGAGGTAAAGGAAGGACTTGAAGATAATTATGAAGCTGATTTTCTTGAAGATTTAGTTTCTTTTTGTAATTATCTTGTATTGTGTATATATAGTTGATAGTCCTTTGTTTAGAAGACATAATTGATAGTTTTCGTTTGATAGAGAATTTTAGCCTCAAGATTGTTCTTGATCTCTACAATAGAGAAGTGTTGTACGTCTGGTGAAGTTGTTCATCAGATTGGGGCTTTGGTTTGTAATCATTCGATTAAAATCAATATACTTGTGATGTGCAATTTATTGTGTTTCATTGTTAAAGTGTTGTTTCGCAAACTTCTTTAGCAATATATCTGAGTTAGTTAAAATTCTTGTTTAGAATTTCGTTCCTGACAAGTGGTATTAGAGCATTGATACTCAGATATCAAGAAATCACTATGGAAGGACAGGACAGTGTTCTTGTTTCAAAAGTTCCCATGCTCAATCCCAATGAGTTTGACATGTGGAAGATCCAGGCAATACATTCTCCTCACAGATTATTCCATGTGGGACATTATTGAGAATGGTCCATCAACTGAAGGCCAACTTGGAGAAGATGGAAGAAGACCCCCTCCCAAGATTGATGGAGAGAGAAAACTCAGACATACTGATATGAAAGCCTTAAGCACTCTGCTCTTGGCAATCCCCAATGAGTATCAACATCAATTCTGCAATTGTGCTGATGCTAAGGCACTGTGGAATGCCTTGGAAAAGAGATTTTCTGGAACCAAGAGTACAAAAAGGAATCAGAAGGCACTTCTCAAGCAACAGTATGAGAATTTCATGTCAACAAAGAATGAGTCCATGACTCAAACCTTTGACAGGTTCAACAAGCTTATAGGAGAACTGGCCACTGTTGGTGTCAAGATGGATCAAGATGATGTCAACAGAAAGTTTCTCAGATCCCTTGGAGAATTATGGATCATGTATACTGTCTCATTTAGGTAGAATGATAATCTTGAAGACAAGGAGTTGGAGATCTAAGGGTATTTGAAGCTGAAGTTGAAGCAAAGAAAAGGCCAACATGATACACTCAAAATACAGCCCTACTTTCTTCAACTATGGATACTACTGCTAAGGGAGAGCCTGTTAGTATTGCTTTTGCTGCAAAGCAAGATGGATCTGGAGATTCAGTGGTAGAAGTTTTTCTTGCAAGTCATGTGATATAGCCAAAATTATACATGTTTTTAGGGTGATAATTCCCCACTTTTTAGGCCTTGATTGCTATTAAAAGGGTGTATTTTGTAATTTCAGGTAAAACTGGGGGTGAAAAGCGAAAAGTATCAAAAAGAGGGTAAAAAGCATCAAATTGAAGACTTTTGGGAAGACAGTGAAAAATGGCAATTACTTAGTCTCCAAGATTGATGACTTTCTCTCCAAATCACATAACTTGCTCCCAAAGAAAGGATCTGATTAGATAAGGAAGGAAGATCAGATAAATATTCGTTTGCCTTACCAGATAAATATTCGTTTGCCTTACCTTTTAACTCTGTTCTCACACCCTCCAATTCTTTTAGTCATCATCACTTCTAACCAAGCTCTCATATTTCATTTTTCCGCTCTAACACTATGAGAATAACTCGCCTGAGTTATCTCCCCCACTCTTTGATGGAGACCCCTCACTCATTTCTCTAGGATAACTTCTTGGGTAGGGTTACCGGTTTTGGTAATCCATAGAAGTTCATTTAATCGCTCACATCCCGTGAAAATTTCCTAAACATGAAAGTACAATGATTCATCGGTGAATCAAGGAGCCAATATGAACTATGCTCTTGTAGATATATATGAACAATATATGAGCATAAAATTTCTTCAAACAAGTATATAGAAAGAATACCATGAATGATGTAGACTTGTTTGAGAAAACTGATTCATCATATGTTGTTAAGTATGGTCTTTAAAAGCTTAGGTTCACAGGAAAATTGGAATATATCAATACGAACAAGATATAGATATAGCATTTAAGAACGT
>LUCG01179047.1:0-10349 GCA_001633085.1 Carthamus tinctorius | reverse complement strand
ACCAAACTTCTCCCGAAATCAAGAGTGAAACCGTCGAATCCCGTAGCACGGGAGGCTGAGCCTACCAAGCCTAGGACGAAACCGCCGTGTGGTACGCACGAGCTAATAGAATTTTTTTTGAAATAGAAATTAGATTGATATTCATTAAAGCAGGTTCATTGGTTACACTATTTGTATCTAGCTATTCAAATCTAAAGTGGAAAATAAAAGCTGTGCACGGGTTTGGGTGGGGTGTGGGAAGGCAAACCCGATTGGGGATTTGGGTGTGGAAAACAGACCTAAATATTGTAATCGGGGTGCGGGCTTTTTCTGGGACGGGGCACGGGTTTGATCGGGTTTGCAAATATTGTCAATTTGCCATGCGAATCTACAGATTTCAATTTGATTTGCACTTTTTTTGCAGCCATTTTTCCCCCGGTTCCTGTTCAGATGTAATCACAACTTACAAACAACTAACATTTAAAACTTATAATGTTAAGGATATGTAAAATGGCAAAATGTTCCACTTTCTAGTAAAGTAAAGCAAAAAACTAAAAACTAATATAATATATAAACAAAAAATATAAATTAAAATTCCAAATGCCACCAAAAAGTACCATGCTCGATGGTGCCATACAAAAATCTTAAAACCCAAATGAATGTATGAGCGTATAGGCGCCGATGTATATCAATATAATATTATTTAGGGTTTAAAATAAATTAAAGAAAAGACTAATAACAATTTCGGGTATCGAGTCGGGTCACAGATGATTTTTGCAGGCCCAAACTGATCTGTACAAACAGCTCGGGTGATCGGGGTATGGGGCTCAGTTTTTTTCGGGCCCTAAGGGTCGGGTTTTCTCGGGTATTTCTGTTCGGGTTATGCACAACCCTAGTGAAAATAAAATTCAGCTCAGATTTTAGAAATCATGAATAAAAACTAAGGTGGCGTTTATTATTAAGAGATATTAGATTCTAAAGTCTGATCCCACTTTTAAATTTTAAGTGATAGTACTGAATGCCGAATCTAAAAATCCGTTTTTATTTTGTTATTATAAAGTGTTAAACACCTAAGATTTAACTAACACTCAATGAACAAGATCATGCATAGCCTATTACAAAAACAATAATAGTAAAAAGTGAATTTGATATTATTACATTTTTCATGCATTTATTTCACAAAATAAGTGTTCTAGAAGATTCGATTAAAACCGGAGCTTCCAAAGCCAGCCTCAAGAAGTCACACACCCTTATCTTCTTAAACCCTAAATTTTCTTATCTCAAACTCTCACACCCACCTAACTCTCTCTTCCACCATTTCTCTCCTTTCCAATTGCTGGTAAGTCGTTAATCCCTAATCTATCCATTTCAAGCTATTGCATATCAACATCTAGAGCTACGAATTCAACAATCTCTCTTTGATTTTGATACTCGCATATGCTTAGGTAATTAATTAGGTTTTTTTTGTTTGTGAAGCTAATTTATCGATTGATGTGAGCTATGTGTGTAGCTATATGACTGTTTGGATCGAATTTACTTCTCGAGTTATGTATCTTTATGTTTTCTCTAGTCGATTTGAAGATTTTTTGATAAGATTTTTGGTGTTTGAAGTTGTATTTTAGTTTGAATGAGCTATGTGAGTTAAGCTGATGGTGATAAGTGTTGATATGTGAATTGGTAAATGTGTTTGTTTGTGGATGAAGATGATGATAAATGTTCATATGTGAATTCGAAAGTTCGATTTAGTATGAACTCAACGTCTCTCTTTGATTTTGGTGGTCACATATGCTTAGGTAATTAGGTTTTTTGTTTGTGAAGCTGATTTATCGACGATGTAAGCTCTTTGTGTAGCTATTTAACTGTTTGGATTGAATCTAGTTCTCCAGTTTGTGTATCTTCATGTTTTCTGTAATCAATTTGAAGACTTTTGATAAGGTTTTGGTGTTTGAGGTTGCATTTTAGTTTGAATGAGCTCTGGAGTTAAGTTGATGATGATTTTTGCTGTTTATGGATGAAGATATATGTGAATTGGTAAATGTGTCTGGTTGTGGATGAAGATGATGATAAATATTCATAAGTCAATTGGTAATGTGTTTGTTTGTGGATGAAGATGATGATAAATATTCATATGTGAATTGGTAAATGTGTTTGCTTGTGGATGAAGATGATGATAAATGTTCCTAAGTGAATTGGTAAATGTGTTTGAGATATTGAGAAGGATTCAAGTAGCAGAGCCAAATTGTTATATTGTAGCAATGGATTTTTATATAGTAATTGGATGAATAATTTGATGTAATGCAAAATTTAGGCTCAAGTTACAATTGATGCAAATTGGGCAATGTTTGGTGACCATAAGCTAGCTTATTATCTGAGCTTATTGAAAAACAACGTTTGGTTAGCTATAAACCTGTGTTTCCACAAGCTCGGGTGTATTTTTCCAATTATTCCTTTAACTTGTCTGTTGAGGTAATTTTAAGATGTCATTTTAAACCAAACATGACCAGTTTATCACCCAACATGTAATTTTTTAGCTAGCATTGGTGTTTGTGTTAGAAAGACCATTTTCTCTCTTCTTTAATTGGAGAAGAATTTTGTTTTTCCGTTTGTTGTTGTGTTTTCTTTCTCTAATTGCAAATTTGCAATAACTTCCTTTGCTTTGAAAGACACTGGCCATCGGGTTTTTGGGCGATTTAATTTCTCGAATCTTGTACCCCCCAATATTGTGTAATAATCTCTTCTTACCTTGTGGTTTTTGTAGCTAACTGATTGAGGGTTGTTAGAAGATGGCATCTATCTCTCCCTTGTCTTCTGTTGGGTCTTTTGCATCTCCCAGCAGTAAAACGAATAAGACAATGACAAGTTCGTTAGAAACTTTGTCTTCATTTTCTTCTGTATCTTCAAGTTCTCTCGGACACGGGAGACGGAATGTAGTTTTGCAGAAAAGATGTTCTCTCAAAGTTAAGGCAATGGCCAAAGAGATCTACCTCAACAAGGACGGGTCGGCAATTAAGAAGCTGCAGGTAATATCAAACTAAGATGTCTTAAGTGTTTGGTTATTTTGATGGCAGTTCTGTTAATATATATGTGCACTTGTGTGTAGGCTGGTGTTAATAAGCTTGCAGATTTAGTTGGAGTTACTTTGGGTCCAAAAGGGCGCAATGTGGTGTTGGAGAGCAAGTATGGTTCTCCGAAAATCGTGAATGATGGTGTGACCGTGGCTAAAGAGGTACATTAAATGGAACAAGAAATTTGCAGCCATAGCCGACACTTATAGTCAACCGTTTCGAGATAATTTGAGACTATTTATAAGAGTTGGGTTCTTGTGAGACCAACCTGTTTTAGTGAGACCCATGAGATCACTTGTGAAGGCACAAAAGCACACTGAACCTTCACAACAAAAACGTTGTGACGGTACAAAAGCAAACCTTCACAGCATTCTTGCTTTGAATTTTTGTACCTTCATGGTGTTTTGCTATGAAGTTCAAGTGTTATTTTGTGACGTGTCTCACAAAAACAGGCAGATTGATCCCAAGTCCCGTATATAATAATAGATCTTGTAGGGATGTATTTTTTTGTCTCTACATGGTCCTGGTTTAACAAAATTTCTTTTGCAATTCCTTCTCGATCAAAGCTTTTTGAAGTAATTGATTTAAATGCATAATTTATTCATTTCCATCAACGTAGGTTGAATTGGAAGATCCCGTTGAGAACATTGGTGCCAAGTTGGTGAGGCAAGCGGCTTCGAAAACAAATGATTTGGCTGGTGATGGGACGACAACATCTGTTGTGCTAGCCCAAGGCTTGATAACGGAAGGTGTAAAGGTATGGTGGTGCATACTTGTACTAAATGAACATTTTTGAGATCCTGAATTTTGAAAGGTTCATATACTCGTAGTGAACTCATCCGCCTCTTATTCTTTAGGTGGTGGCTGCTGGTGCTAACCCAATTCAAATAACAAGGGGTATCGAAAGAACCACCAAAGCCCTTGTTGAAGAGCTTAAGCTAATGTCGAAAGAAGTGAGTTTGGCTTTTGTTGATTAATTCAGATTGTTTTTTTGTGCCTTGTATTTATCTGTTTAAATGTTGCTTATTTCTGATTTGTTTCAAATTTTAGCATTGTGTTTCTTATTTTCACGTCTTGCCTATTTTCTATTTCCATTTCTTTTTGCAAATTTCTCCATTTCTTTTTGCACAAGCTGAGGGCCTTCACTAATGCAATCGCTCCATCTATTGGGGTTAGAGGTCAAGTTTGTGTCCTAGACCCTACCTCTGGGTGGGACGTGCTTGTTTATTTGATTTGGTTTTTTAGATCGGTTCGAGTTTTTCTATGCATCCTTGGTATCTAAAAAATGACAAGATTTTAGACAACTTGTCTTTCATAGTGCAATGCTTCTTAATGGGATTTTTTTGGTGATAATGTTCATTTGCTAAATGCTTTTCAAATATGTGTTGAAATTACAGGTTGAAGACAGTGAGTTGGCCGACGTGGCGGCGGTAAGCGCAGGGAACAACTATGAAATCGGAAACATGATTGCCGAAGCAATGAAGAAGGTGGGAAGGAAAGGTGTGGTGACTCTTGAAGAAGGAAAAAGTGCTGATAACAATTTGTATGTTGTGGAAGGGATGCAATTTGATCGTGGTTACCTTTCTCCATATTTTGTTACTGACAGTGAAAAAATGTCAGTTGAGTTTGAAAACTGCAAGGTAATAATAATATTACTCCTCCAATCCCAAAATAAGTGTCTACATTTCTATTGCAGTTTCTCTCACAAGATAAGTGTCCACATTTAAAAGTGCATACTTTTCAATTCTACTTTTTTTTATTATGAGATGGAAAATTACATTACCCTCTCTATTATTGAAGTATAGGAGCGGGTTCAAATGAAAACTCATCTTTCATTGCGAATGTGAGGACAACCGAGAGCGCGACACATGTCCACATTCAATATAAATAATGAAGGTGAATGTTCATACATTATTCATGATGAATAATATGGCATTCAGCATTCATCTTCGTTATTCATATTGAATGTGACACGTATCATGCTCTCGGCTGTTCTCACGTTCGCTATGAAAAATGAGTTCGCAGCCGAACTTTCGTCTAAGGGTATAGTTGTTATCTAGTTACCAATCAAGAATCAGAGATTTTGTTATTAGTTTTGGATTCTGATTCAATTGTTTCATGTGGCGCAGTTGCTTCTGGTTGATAAAAAGATAACAAATGCAAGGGACTTGGTGAGTGTTTTGGAAGATGCCATTAAGGGAGGATACCCGATATTGGTTATTGCAGAGGATGTTGAGCAAGAAGCTCTTGCCACTCTTGTGGTAAACAAGTTAAGAGGTTCATTAAAGATTGCCGCACTCAAGGCACCTGGGTTTGGTGAACGCAAGAGTCAATATCTTGATGATATTGCTATTCTTACCGGAGGTATGTTGGACAAGAGAGGACAAAAACTTAATAAAATTACCATATTACCCAGTTTTTTCACTTTCACTCTTGCTCTTCAGTTTTGTACAGCCCTGGCTTCATACCAAATGCACATTTAGGGGCTGTTTGTTTTCTATAAATATCTCCCAAAACCTCTAAAGTCTGGAAATTAAGAGGTTTGCAGACTTGAGACTATTTGTTTTATTAAAAAAAAGGTATGAAAATCTCTTACCGTCCTAAATTTTAAGAGGTGTAACAACCACCTCTTATTTTTCAGATGTGAAATTAGACCTCTTAGAAAACAAACGACACCTTAGTGAACATATTATGAATTTTGCTTCAAGATTCGTTCTCCTTTTTAATGTCGCCACTTGCATTGCATATGATTCAGGAACTGTAATAAGAGATGAGGTTGGCTTAACGCTCGAAAATGCTGGGAGTGAGGTTTTAGGACTTGCCGCAAAGGTGGTGTTGACTAAAGACACAACCACCATTGTTGGTGATGGAAGCACCCAAGAGTTGGTAAACAGACGTGTTGCTCAGATTAGAAACCTCGTTGAGGTACGTTTCCACAAGGCCATATATCGTATCTTCGAAGGATCGTGTTAGAAGCTGAGTTAACGTGAGAAGCGTAAGAAGTGGATCTGAACCCTTGATCACTTTTAATCTCAACCCCAACCCCAATCATGAATCGCGCTTGATACATGGATTAATCCGGTGCATCTCATCCTAATATGCATCTAACGGTTGATAACCACCTCTCACGTTAACTCAACTTCTCACCGGAACCCAGCTCATTTCATATCCACTTCTAATTCACACCCTAGCCGAGCTCGAGCCCGAGCCTGAGCCCGAATATGCTCGGCTCGTTTAAGTTCATAAAGCTCGAACTCAAGCTCGGCTCGTTTCAAGCCTTACGTATCAAGCTTGAGCTTGGCTGGTCAAGGATTTAGCAAACTCTGGCTCGGCTTATTTGTCAGACGAACCTAAACAAGCCTAAACTCGGTCGAGCTTGACTTGGGTTTCTTTTTGACGATCAAGCTCGACCCGTTTACCTGTAATATTTTTTATTATTATTTATAGTATTTATTATTTAACACAGACACACACACATATATAAATTATATATTAATTGAGACTTGTTTAGGCTCACGAGCCTAATCAAGCTTAATCATAAAGGCTCGAGCTCATTTATTAAACTAGCCTAAAATGAAGCTCGAGCTCGGCTCGATTTCGTCTAACTCGAGTTCGGCTCGATTTCGTCTAACTCGAGTTCGGATCAAGCTTTTAATGAGTCGATCCCGAGCAGTTTGGCTTGGTTACATCCCTGCACGTCCCCATTTCTAATTACCTGCGGTTATGTTGGTTAATTTTATAGGCGGCAGAACAAGACTACGAGAAAGAAAAACTAAATGAAAGAATTGCCAAACTTTCTGGGGGAGTCGCCGTTATTCAAGTGAGTTTTTCAAGATTTCTTGTTCATCGTAGAATTTTAGTTTTCTTCTCTCATATTTAACATGTATTCTAGGTTGGGGCTCAAACGGAAACGGAACTTAAAGAAAAGAAACTGAGAGTAGAGGATGCTCTCAATGCAACAAAGGTTACGCCACGAACCATTTTAAGATTTTAAATGTTTTGTGGTTTATTTTCTATTCTCGGTTGTATTTAATTCTATTGACATTTATTCTACAGGCGGCGGTTGAGGAAGGGATTGTAGTGGGAGGAGGATGCACTTTGTTGCGCCTTGCCGCTAAGGTCGATGGTATCAAAGCCACCCTTGACAATGATGAACAAAAGGTAGGAGCCGAGATCGTCAGGAGGGCCCTTGGCTATCCGATGAAGTTGATCGCAAAGAATGCTGGTGTTAATGGAAGTGTCGTGATTGAAAAGGTATTTTCTTTTGGTTGAAAGCTTAATCGTTATGTAACAACCCGCCCCAGAGGGATAGAATAGTAGATACGTAAAAGCATCTTCAACAGTTGCTCTATAGTTCCTTACAAATAGAGAACTTAAAGTTGAAATCTCTAAAAAATATACTAAAATTTTATTATCTCAATACACTTCCAATAAAACTTCTTATAAAATAATAATAATTCAATTCTATTGGTGGGAGTGAATAAAATATCATTCCTCTCCCCTCGCTTCAAGTTTTAGAGAATAATCTAAACTTGAGAGTTTTTTCTTCTTCATGTTTTATCTATGTTAGAGAACAATGTATAGAATCGGATGGAGCAAAATAGAGAACGAAATCTTCATTTTATCTATTTTAGAGAATCTGTTGGAGACGCTCTAAGCTCCTTATAAGTTCAACAAAATTATGGGCGGCCAATAACTTCCACTATTGTTATAAGTTGATTTGGGAGGTTATTGAGTCGACCTATTGCTTTTGAAAAACATATCCTTTAGGTTGAGTGCGTGCATTTGTTGTTTCAGGTCCTATCTAGTGACAATTTCAAATTTGGTTACAATGCTGCAACTGGGACCTACGAGGATCTAATGGCTGCTGGCATTATCGATCCTACAAAGGCAAGTCTTTTTGTTTGCCGCAACATGAAATATCTTATACTTGTGTATTGATTGCACTTTTTTATGTTAAATGTTACTCTACTTGTTCCAAAATAAGTGTCCACGTCACTTTAAAAAGAAAGTATCTGCTTTCTAATTCCAAATATAATCCAACTTTATGCTTTTGTTCTCGAATCTGAGAAGAAAAGAAATGAAAGAAATATTTTTATTTGTGTTCTCTAGAGTGAAGGGATAGGGATAGGAAGGAAAGGGAAGGAAAATAAATAAATTTTCATGTTTTTGAGGAGTAGAGAAAGGAAATGAAAATTTTCATTTTCGTATATAGATACCCTTATTTTTTTTTTTGGAAGGGTGTCCTAGGCTATGTTTAGACTAATCCCGGCAAATTATAGGTGTAAGACATCAACCCTGATAAACTCAGTGGCTACAATTGTTGTGGACATCTGGATTTGAACCCTTGGCACAGATGGGATATTCCACCACATCCTCCTCAGTCTCAACCACTACGCCACAACCCTTATGGTTAAATATACTCTTATTTATTTCATAGCAGATCGTAATTGATGGGTAGATGTGTATTTTTATAAAAATTTAGTTACTATTTCTTCCCTTCCCTTTCCTTCGTCATTATTTTCCCTCATTTTACTTTCTTTTTGTTCCTAAAGAACATGGGATCACGATTTTTTTTTTCCTTTCACGTACTCTCCGTCCTTTTCCCTCCTTTTCTTTATTACCGGAAGGGGAAATTTATTACTGCCTCTATTATTAATGGTAAATTTGTCACTTAGTTGATTAAAAAGTATAATAATTACACATTTCTAAAACTTATGATTGGATCGAAACAGGTGGTGAGATGTTGCTTGGAGCATGCATCATCGGTCGCAAAAACTTTCCTTACATCGGATGCAGTTGTTGTTGAGATCAAGGAGCCTGAACCCGCCGTTCCCATGGGAAACCCCATGGATAACTCGGGTTACGGTTACTGAGACTCATGATTTTACGGTGGAACCTCGACCCACGGTAGTAGTTCTTTGCTTCTCTTTTTATCGCCACAAGAAGTTGGGTAGATGCTGAATCTGCGGTGTGAGAACCCTTTTTCTGTTATATCGAGAGGTGGTTAGGTTTGTTAAATTTTGGCGGATATGGTTTCGAAATTGTATTGAAATTGGGAAGCGTATATGAATCGATTCTTCCGAAATATGATATGTTGGTTTACTCTTCCATTTGATGCATTCATTTCATCTTTTTTGGTAGTTTATGTCTATAATACCCAAGGAGAAGAAGAATCTAATGAGTTGTAGGTGAGTGAAGGATTGGTTACTGAATGCTTATGACATCTTATTGGGTAAGAGACGCTTATCGAGGCAAAGGTGGTATTTGCCGGTAATCTAGTAATCTTATCGTGTCATTTTGCTGACTAAGAATCTTATCTGTACCGTGAGGGTGGCCATTGTTATACGGTAAACATTTTCCTAGTTTATGTTGGCGAATGGCCCCGTTATTCTATTAGTCATTATGTTATAAGTCAGTCCAGTTGGTTCTTATAGCCTTTAGTTTTAGTTCATGTGAGATTAGCTTGTTTTCGTGAGAAGCATGGTATCATAGAATTTAGAACTTCACAACAAGACAAAACATTGTCAAGGTTTAGAAAATATTGAGTTTTTACATAATGAAACTGAAACTTCATAGCAAAACATTGAGATGGTTCAAAAAATATCAACCTCTACGATGAAAACATGTGATGATTAACTTCCAGTTTGTTTTATTGTGAAAGTTTATTGTTAATTATGTTTTCTTATGCGTCTCGAAGAGACTAGCCTTCCATTTAGTGGGTAAGAGAATGTTTTTTTTTTGGAAGGGTGTTTGGGCCAAAGCCCGACTAATCCGCGACAATTTTGGGGGCTAAACATGGCCCCATTTAAATGTCCCCAGGCATGCACACGGGAAGACTCGAACTGGGTAAGAGAATGTTTGTTAACCATCTTTTGATGAACATCTATTGTTAACCAAACTGTTGCCTTATAAAGGCAGGCCCTAGGGAGTGAGTGTTTTTCGAGTCAATTACCTTACTAGATGAACATGACAAGGGCCAAACATCTTATACAGTAGGAGCGATGATAAGAGTAAAAGGTCTTACCGCTAAGTGAGGGTTATGACTTTTACCCTCTCGATGGACTACAATTTGACCTCATAAACTAAACTACAATGTTGAATATTATCGATAAGTGCTTATTGGGTAAATGGCTCCTTACTGGATCTTAAATTCTGCATAGATTATGCCCCCTCATATCATGAAGCATAGAAGAAAACACGCCGAAAAGGCGAAAAGGGTCAAAACCAGACTTGATAGCCATAAGGCCATCCGCACCGGGGGCGGTTTGTTACCGGTGCCGCCCTCATGCCGGCGGTAACACC
>LUCG01178986.1:0-10212 GCA_001633085.1 Carthamus tinctorius | reverse complement strand
TGCAAGAATCGGATGAATCTCTTGAATATTTTTCTAAAAACCCGAAATTATTAGTTATATACTTTTTTCTGAATGACAGATAACTCATGTACATGTCCTAACATGAAGTCGACGAGGTAACCAAAATTCATACGGACACTCGATTAATCATTGACGACCATGGACCGACCCAAAAGCCGACCTATGGTCAGGGCATCACCATATGTCTATCCAGTTAATCAAACCCTAGTATACAGAGATATCATCTACTGTCCCTCCCAAGAAGGTTACCGACCACCAGGACATACTATGTACTGTGATATTTTTTATTTTTTTATTTAGTTATACTTGATTACAATTTTCTGTAAAAATCAATGTACTTACCAAAATAGAGTATCTTGCTTTACAAAGATGATTTTGCTTTTACAAGTTGGGTGTAGCTTTCAAAATAATTGCTTTTGGAAAGAATTAAAATCAGGTAATTTGTTGACTTCAGTTAAAGTTAGATTAGATGTACTGATAAATACGATAATTTTATTTTAGAATAGAAGGCAAAAACTTGTTATCGAAGAACAATGTGAAAATAATTAACCAAACACATCCCAAATATGCAAACTAAGGAAAAATTTTGATTTTATTTTCACAATTTCTTCATACAAGATGCTTAAAAGAATATATTAGTCAAAACGAAATAATTAATTTTCAATTAGCACTAATTTCAAATACAGGTTATAAACCGTCCAACATTTTGCCTCACTTGCTCATTGCCGGGATGAAGATCTAAGAAGCTTAACGAGTTTAATGAAACTTACAGCTTACTTGAATGAATTGATGACAAGCATTTACAAATTATAACCTTGAAGATACGCTTACTCGGATAAGAGTCATCACTCTCATTGCCGTGTAAGACTTGAGATCCCTGCCTTCCCTCTTACTGGGTAAGAATTTTGAATTTTGTTACCTTTCACGTTCATCCAGTAAGGTATTTAACTAGTAAGCATTTACCAAGGTAATAGTTCATTAAACGTCTCTAAGATGATATCAGATTATCAATATCTATTCTTGTCGGGGAATCAAAAAAGTTAGGATTAGAACCCAACATGCCTTGTACTCAATCATATAAAACGATTTCAAAAGCAATGGGTAAGTAGTTCATTCAAACAGCTTCAAAATAAGCCCTACGTTTACTTGGGTTCATAACACATAACAATGACACAATACAAAGAAACAGAAACACGAAATACACGATTTATTGTTCAATACCAACAAACCACATGAAACATCACACAACCATAACATACCGGAAACAAACTTCACACCCATGTATAACTACTAAATTAAAACACGAGATAGTACCTGTTGGCACTTTTTATTCATCTTCATCTTCGGTTTCAGACTCCGCGCTCTGAAGCCATTCCACAAATGGCTTTGCATTCTTCCAAATCGGGGAGCCCTTATTCGCACCACTGCATCCCTCCTCATACCACTTAACTACATATTCCTCCTCCAGAATATCCACATCATACAGCGCTTTCAGAACAAGTGGAACTTCCTTAACCGCATTCGCATTTCCCTTCCCACAAAACTCCTCCACCGCTCGTAAAAGCAGCATCTGCGACTCCTCCCCTTCAACCACAACGGCTGCCAAGTAGTTCTTCTTCTTAAGAACATGTTTCGCAAACCCTTTCTCCACCCCATCCAGTAGCGCCTCATAAAGAGCGCTCACATTTTCCTGACGTGAACCCGAGAGTGACGCCAGAAGCTCCTTCGGCCCAACACCCTTTTTCAGATTCTCTTTAGCCATGTCAACAAGCTTCTTACCCGCAATTGGTTTACCATTAGAATTCTCCTCTGCCTTGGCCGCCACCTTCTTCACTGGCTCATCGGTCGCCAGCATCACCATATCAGCCGTCACGGTACTAAGCTGTTCCTGGATGCGTTGCCGGGCTGCTTCCGCTGATGTGTCGGTCTGCCATTGGACATCGTCATCATCTTCCTCAGAATCCTTGTCGCCAGCCTGGCTCACAGTTGGAGAAACATGTTCCTCATCAGAAGCAGTCCCTTTCTTTTTCGAAGAAGTTTTCACATGCCCATCTTTAGAAGAAGACCCCTTCTTCACATCTTTCGTCAGCTTCTTCTGTACCTTATCAGCCGCCTCGCCTTCCTTCAGACGCTCCTTCTCAGCCCTCCGCATCGCCTTTTTGTCCTTCGAGTTTTTCTTCTGTTCGGGTGGATTTTTCAGAATAAATGATGTTAGTTTGTCTCTCATATCCACATCAGAAACAAAACCACAGGCAGCACACTTCAGTTGAACCATCTGAGTTTTGGTGATTAATATCTCCGTCTCTGGGTTGCCACAGCCGTAACACTGCACGTACTTCTTGATGAAAATCTCAAGAAGGCCAGCAAGTTTTGCTGTATCATGAGCACCATTGACGAGTGATACCCCTGTTTTTTCATCAAACTTGGATTGCGCTCCAAGCTCGCAGCCAAAATATTTCGTGGTGTAAGAAGCTGGCCTAGCCAAAGCTTTGGCAACATCAACCATGTTGACAATATTCGTCTTGATACCATTTCCACGGCCCTCGATCTTCGTGATCATCCTTGGCATCTTATACCTATAAAAGGCATCATCGCTGTTGCTGGCACCAATGTTCTGCAAAGCCATTATTGGTTCAAGTACAGAGAGCCTGGAGAATATCCTCAGAATAACGAAACAGTTGAGGTCAAAAAGTGGGTGTCGATAGTGGATTCTTGGGAACAAAAAGGACGATCAGCTGTAGTGACTGAAGGTTGCGCCAAGCTGCAACCACAAAATTCAGTATGTTCCTGGAATGGCACTCGATGCATGCAGCCAACTCTTTTCGAGAAGAAAGGAGTCTCCTCCTTGAATATAGGACAATACTCTCCCAACAACCCGATACACCCTAAGTAGAGAATAGCCTGCTCGGACATAAAAGACCCTTTTTAACTTTTCCCACACTCCAACTTGCAGTTTGTAGAGAACTGATAGCTGTGCAACCTTCAAAAAAAGGTGAACAATTATTTCAAGAATAATTATATAAGAAATATCAGGCTAATAGAAAAAACACAATGCATTTCAATTGATTAACTGCAAATCCAAAGGGAAAGTGGCTCACAGATTGTATGAAGCAGTTTAAAAGATCGTATGAAACGGTTAATAGAAATTGATATAAAGCCAGGAGAAAGCTCAACAAAATAAGCAGTAAAAGTTAAAATCTACATAACTAACAGAGCCTTCAGAATTAAAAAAATGCATGACAAATAATATTCTCTTATCAGTTGAAGGGTCTCTATGCTTCCAGGATACCAACTAAACCACAAGTAAATATTGAAGATCTCAACACTAGTTAGACTTGGTAAGGAAGACAAGCATAGACACTAAATGTTGAAATGCGTAACAATTAACAAGTGCACCAAGCACAAAAAAATAACATAAGAATGATGTTTTAACTAAAGTGCTGATCCGAACGATCCACATAATTTTTGCTCCACATAGCACCAAAGAAACAACAGACATTAACAAAATTTATACGAATAAATAAGTCAAGCATGGTATATTAACGAGTACGCTATGGCAGCTCTATATTGACATTTAATGTGGTTACTAAACCAGCTCTAATTACTCAAGCTGGTCAAAAATGGATTGGAAATACATAACCACAAACAAGAGTAAAACTTTTAAACAGTCTCCAATAAATGTCACCAGAAAACAGGCCCACAAACTAACAGCTGAACTCTGATTGTCAACATATCTTTTAATATGCATATGGGAAATTATTTCTTCATTATGTCCAGTAGTTGTAAGAAACTTATAAGATCATATCCAAAGAATAACAGCTCATGTTTATCAACCATTTCCCTCAATCATCCTACACAATTTCTTAGTATTAAAGTAACCTCCCCTAGGGAGTTCCATCAACCAATCAGTGAGGACAGCTGTCATTACCAGACAACCATGATTCAGGAAAGATAACAACCCAATCAACAAGGAAGCAAGATAAATCAGATCGTAATCCCCTCAAATAATCAAAGACGACCACTGCGAATACTGACAATCATGATTCACGACAGGTGATACGCACATCACAATTACATACAAGATAAATCAGATCTATAGATCATCCTAATCGATTTAACTTCGAGATGTAACAATACCACGAATTTGAAAAGGCATAGAAAAAGTACGATTACAGCAACCAAAATATACAGCTGTAACAGATTCAGATTTCGATTTCAATCAACGCATATCTGAGTTTCTAATTAACATCAAACTAACACGATATAATTTCATCGATTAATCAAAAAACAAGTTAGGATCCATAACGAAGATAAATTTCAGCCGATTAACAATCAAAAACAACATCGATTAACATAGAATCAATACAACATAACATAATTCAACAAAATCGTAATCGAAATCCTATTGAAACATCCACAAGCTTACCGATCGAGAGAAGAGAGATAAGAAGATGTCTAGGGTTTTCAATTGTGGCCGAGAGATGAGCGATTGGGAGAGAGAGGCGGCCAATCGAACATATTTATATATACGGTTGGAATTCATGGAGATATTCCACGTGTGTACTTTTAATCGCGGCCGTAGATTTAACAACCGACCAGATCAACGGTACACACGCCACGTTTGGATCCTAATTTCGAGCGACTGTCACCGTTTGACCCTTTTAACTTTTGACATGTATTGTTTTAGCCCTTGAGCTTTAAGATTGAAAATACCGACCCTTTAAATTTGTACAGTCTTGGTCCGTTATGTTATTTAAGCGGAAATTTGGATAGGGATGAGCTCGGTTCCAATCCCGGACCGAACCGGACCGGAACCTGTTTGGACCGAAACCGGAACCGGTTTGGACCGAAACCGAATAATGTTTTTCATAAGACCGAATACCGAACCGTATACCCCGGCTCGGTACCGGTTCGGTTCCGGGAAATCCGGTTCTAGTATCGATAGGACCGAATTTTGGGACGAGTTTCGGAAATTGCAAATTTCAATTTTTATAACAAAACTAAAACTCAACAAAGTAGATCAAAAAGTGTTAAACTAAAACTTCAACAACCGACGTAAGAAACGAATTCCGGATTGAAAAAACACACATAAAAAGATGTAAAAAAGAACTTTACTTCACATTCCATGTTAAATAAATTGCGAATTGAAGACTTGATGGAACCATACTCTCTTTGTAGACTTGATGGAAACGAATACAAACCAATTTTGGGTATGATTAAAGAAACCAATTTTTGAGATGGATTTGTTGTTTAGGCTAATTTGATATTTTGATTTAATTGAATGATTTATAAGAATCTTGATTGGGAAAATGAATGGTTGGAAAAAGAATGTTTTATGTTTTAAAATAGCTATTAAATGGGTTAAAAAGTTTAAAATAATTAATTAATTAGTTGGGAAAATAAGTGGTTGGAGAAGGAAAAGTTGCCAAAAATTTAAAAGTGGCTATATGTCTTCCTAAACCGGTTTGGAACCGGTTTTTTTTCGTTTTTTTCCCGTACCGAAACCGGTTTGGACCGAACCGATTAGGGCCAAATTCTAGAACCGTTTACCGCACCGTATAACATATACCGGTCCCGGTCCTGGTTCGGTTCGGGATATCGGTTCCAAATGCTCATCCCTAAATTTGGAGATTTCACGAAGGGATCTAATTCGATTTACAGTTTCTAAGAAAGGTTTTACTGGTTTTGACGAACCCGACTTGAGTGTTTAACCCGACTTACAACTCAAAACACATGACTTGTTATCATGCATGTAGTTGATATAATTGTATATACTTATAACTTTAACTATGTAGTCATTCCCTACCCGTCATTATAAATGACATGGGGATAGCAACGCAGCGGGTTTAGGGCAAGGGCGAATTTACCCTTTGCTTACCTAATTTTTTAATTTATGTTAGAAGTTATATATAAATTTTTTAGGACCTACCTTAAAAATTTATTTCGCAGTTTAAGGAAAACAAAAACTTTGGTGGTGTGTTGGATAACACCCTATCTTATGTACAAGAGGTTGTAGGTTTGAATCTCCTTGTGCACATTATAACTTTTTTTTAAAATTTTCTGTTTAAGGCCAAACAATATTAAGTCTCATCCAAATACCAACAAGTTTGTTTAAAACTCAAAATCAAAACTTTAAATCTTCTTTTGTATTTGAGAATTGAGATGTATTTGATATTTGCAAGTTTTAGTATTTGAAGCAAAAACCATTCAAAAAATGGAGCTTCTTGTGTTGTTGACCAATGACCGTATAAAAATGGAGGAAGCAAACAGTAACATAGAAAACGAAGGTTAATAATACAATATATATATATATACATATACACAAAAAACAGGTTAGCAGGTCGAGGAATGCGATACTCGGCTTCAGACCCATCCATGGTTTAAGCTTACCAAGGATCCCTCTCCCCATGACCCGTTTTAGAGGGGACTCCTCAACCCTGTTCTCGTTAGGTGAACTGGTTCCCACCGGGTCGCAGCAAATCACCATCCCTAGATACAATGTTATAATGTTCATGGTAAAATTGTTCAAACACTTACTTTTATTTTCTATTTTAATATTTGGTCAAATGTATTGTATTTGAAATATTTTCCATTAATGTGGTTGATTATGTCAAGTGCATCATCGTTATCCTGCCAATATATTGTGGTAAGATTTTTATCTCGTTCAATCCATGTGAAGCAAATATTATGATTTAAATTAATTTTGTATGCTAAATCCGCTTTAATTTATCTAGTTGTTTTATTTATGGATTTTGGGTTTCAATACCATCTATCGAAGATGGATGTTGGTTCCCTCAATAAGTTATCTACCAATAAAAACATTTATATCCAACTAGTAAACGTGTTTCTTGCAAAAATGTTGAACGTTCCTTCGAGGCTCCAACAGACACACACACACACATACACACATCTATTATATAGATGGATAGATGGGTCCAAACGATAACATAAACCATTTTACAAAAGCATGAGAACATTTATATCATATTTGATAATGTAGTCTATAACATGTGATACCAAATCAGAGACATATGCAACCTTTGGTACGACCTAGCTAGCAAGCCAAGTCGCCCACACATCATTAGGTCATTGTGTTGGAAATTAAAATGTAGGTTGGGAAGTTTTTCCCATCCTACATTGGTAGAACTAATAAAAGAAAAGAAGCTTATAAGCTCAATAGAACTAGTAGGTCTTGAACTAGTGAATGGGCTCATGGTGGGGGCTCAAGGAAAGTGCAATGCACACGGGCGCATATGGCCATGGCCATGGGTGCAGGCGCGGTTCTCGTGAGAATCTGTGCACCGAGCATCTTTTTGCTGGATATTCATTAGAGAGGATATGGAAGGTTCTCGAAGCTTCTGGAGTTGAAAGAAAACATCAGCAGATAAATATGAAAATTATGGGCAAATAAATTTGAAAATTATGGATAAAATCTTTTCACTATCCCATGCTTTTGATGCAGCAACATTATGGATAACATCCAATTATCCCACGTTGTACTTTGTTTAGAAGTTGTTAGAGACTTAGTCTCAAACAGACTCTCCTTTACTTGGGGAGAAATCATTGAGATCATGGGTTATTTGATACTTTATGGTATAAATACAACCTATTGGTTTCAATTTAAACACACANTCTTGCTCTCTCTCAATATTTCCAGCTTTCTACTTCAACCTTCTGTTTCATCTTTGCATTAAAAAGATTCCTATCGCTGTTAGTAATCTTTCGGCTGCATCAAATCCTGGGGTTAACGTACTGAAGACTCACAACGTTAAAGAGTAGCGTCAAAACCTTAAAGGACAGGAGACGTTGTTTCCGTGCAATTTCTTCGTTCCTCGCATCAAGTTTTCCCGGTTGACATTCCAGGTTGGTTTTAATTCTACAGTTTTGTATGTTACTTTACGTCCACTAGAGTGGATACTCTTCTTCTACCCCACATTCTTCTTACGTTTTATCACGAAGGATAAACGTATATAGGATTTATTTTGTTTATGGTTTATTCAGATTTGTTAACATATATGAACTAACTTTCTGAATTTACGAACTTAGTTTGCTGCAAATCTGTTTTCCAAGTTAGAGAAATAAATTATTTGTTTTGGTTGCAAATCAATATTTTATCTTCTTTTAATAAAAGCTTTAAGATTTAAACTTTGTTTTTTGATTCTGATACATTAAATTTCAACACATTGTACGTATTTTATCACATGTAATATGATTGTTCTCGTTTTCTTTTATAAATGGTGGTTCTTTTTTGATCTCTCTCTCTCTCTCTCTATATATATATATGTGTATACTGATTTTGCCACATTAAATATCACAATAAATGGCTTTGATTTGCATATTATTTGAGATCTGAGGCTTTTTATCTCAACTCAAGAGTTAAATATCAAACCCTCTTATGTAGGCCAAAAAGGCTCAAATTCAAGATTTTCTTAAAAGATCAAGATGTTCACCTAGACATTAGTGACGGGTCCATAAATAATTATCATTGGTAGCCCCATATAGCGTATTGATCAAACCAAGTCGGGCAAAAAAATGTCACATTAGTTTATTCATCACACTTAAAACTTGTTTATTTCTAGATTTTCGGTCTCAATATTTTGAACTTTGAACAAAATTGCAAAATCAACCTAACATTTCCATTTACCTACAATTACAGGTTACTAACAAAATAAAACTAAAACACCAACAAAATCATTAATCAATATGAAGCAAACAAAATCAAAGTCATTCAAAACTCAACATTAAAAATCAAAACTTTAGATTTTTGCCCATAGGTTGTGAGCTACTTGATGGAAATTGGAGTCTGGAGAAGTAGAGAACGGGATTAGTAGAAGTGGAAAACAAAACATATGATTCTCTAATCAAAACTGTGAGCTTAGAAGGTTTTATTTTCAATTTTCAGTTTTTGCACTTTTGTTCATACTTCACAATCAGTAAGTGAGGAAGTAGGGTTAAGGATTTAGGTGTGAATCATGATGTTCTTGAAGTGTGGAGAATGAATATGCTAATAAGTGAAGAAATTAGGTGGGTTTTTATATTGTAGGCTAGGTATGGGGCCTCCACTTTAATTTGTTGGGGGCCTGGGCTCTTATCTTGATGAAATCTGTCTAGAAGTCCTTTTTTTTAATTATTTGGACATAATCTTCCAGGACCCCTACGAGCTTCATTTTAATCGGTATGTGCCTGACATCTTTAGATTTCTAGTTAGCAACTAGCATTATACAAAGATGCAACGTAATAACTAATCTTGGTATGATTTTCAAATGTCATTGATAATTCTTCTTAGACAATGAGAATGATCTTGCAAAACCTCCTCATCCACGTCTATTGATTTCATTAAGTGAAATTGCCGTTAATGTTGTCTCGTCTATGGCCATTATCAGCATGTGTCATGGAGTTTTGCATGGTTTTTAGGATGATAGACATCATATTGGTACTGACTTTTTGAAACCCCAAGTATAATATCTATACATATAGAAGATCAACGAAATAACCTAGCTAGTTACCGCGAGAGGGTGAGGATGGATGATATATATATGTAATTCTATACCAAACTTTATTAAACATCGAGTCATAAAAAGTTGCTTTCGTGAACAAGAAAGAATAGGTATGAATTATTTTGGTTAGATATAATGAATTGAGATTTGAGATGTTATACTAAGGGGTTGTTTGTTTTTTAAGAGGTCTAAAGTTTGAAGTCTGATTTCATGTCTAAAAAGTAAGAAGTGGTGATGAAGTCTGAAATCTAAATGTATAAGGGTGTTTGTTTTTTTAATGTCTAAAATGTAAGGACCCAGAATTCTAATTGAACAGTTAAATCATTCAATGATAAATTTTGTTAGCATATATGAATTTGTGTAAGTTAAAGGACTAATTAGTCATTTTTGGAAAGTCTATTGGATTTGGGCCTTACCCTTTTGGAATGGGGCTGACCTAAGCCTATACTATATAAAGCACAAATCCCTAGGGTTTGCCATTTTTGGAAAATATCCAGTGTGTGATTGTGCGTGTGGACAGAGCCATCATCAACTTCTCACATCATCATAGCAGGTAAAAAAAATTCTTAGATTTTTGTATAAATTATGGTTTCATCTTGATAAGATTGATCTTTGATGAATTAGGATATAAAATCGTATATTTTTTTAAGTATTTGGGTGGATTAAGGGGTACCAGTATCGATCTCCTCGATCT
>LUCG01178892.1:0-18333 GCA_001633085.1 Carthamus tinctorius | reverse complement strand
CACCATTCATCCGGTCAATAAAGGCGGCTTTGACCGGTTACGGTGGACGTGATCACGGAGGATGACGCGATTCATGGGAGGGTAGAGATTATTAAAAGGGGGACCACGGTCAAAGTCTNCTCTACTTCTCATTTTTTTAGCACTTCTCATTTGAACCTAATACTATATGTATATATATATATAAAGGTTCAAATCAGAAATGTTAAAAAAAATGAGTAGTAGAGAAGTGGTCTCCACCACTCATTCGGTCAATAAAGGTGGCTTTGACCGGTTATGGTGGATGCGATCACGGAGGATTGACGCGATTCATGGAGGGTGGTGACGATTCAAGGAGGGTGGCACGGTCAAAACCGTCTTTATTGACCGGATGAGTGGTAGAGATCACTTCTCTACTTCTCATTTTTTTAACACTTCTCATTTAAACCGCACTTTTAAGTAAATTTCAAATACTTATACATATATTTAATTACTAGGTTCAAACCCCTTTAAATTGTTGTTTGGTTTTTCGTTTGCATACTAAGGGACATTTTTTTTACTTTTCGCCATAGGCATCCAAGATCTCAGGACCGTCCCTGGATAGATATTAAATGATTGTAATTGGTTGCCAACTCTCAGCCGCAAATCATATATAAATGTGTGGTGGAAGCAGTAATGAAGGGAGTAGTTGGCATTAATTTGGGAAATTGGGACTATTGTCCAAAGCTCCACTTCACTCCGTTGCCTTCTTTAATCATGTTAGTCTGTTAAAAAGTTCGTTTTAACGGACCCAACACAAAAAAAAAATTCAAGTTTGATCGTTTAAAAGAGTTGATGTCCGTTTTAACGAACCTGATCTTTTGTATTTAATGGACTCAGGTCCTTTAAATGGACAAAACTTAATCTTTTAGTTTTGTATTGGATCCATTAAAACGGATTTTTTAACACAGTTGCATGAGTATTAAATGTTAAATGATAGAGAGAATAGTTAGACCATCCTTAGTGGTTTTACTTGGTGCCACCATCACCACCTGCAACATCAGCGCCACATCAGCTTTCCACTATCTTGCTAACACCTTACCANAAAACAAGAGAGAGATAGAGAGAAAGGAGTGACAAGGTGGGGTGGGGTGGGGTGGGATGGGTAGGGCTTCTCAACCGGCAGGGGGTTATCGATTTTCTTGGCTGCCGATTACCTTCGACGGTGTTGCCGGGAGTACCGAACGATACCGCATGCATGCGGGTCACCCTTGAGGCCTTGGCTGCGGATGGTGTTAGGAGGATGGATGGTGGGGCTTTGGACACTTTTAGCCAATTTCTCCATTAATTTATTTGTCCTCTGAGATATTATTTAACAATGGCCCGTGGCCAGTCACATCATATGTTGTGGGACCCATTTCTGTTTCTAGTTTCTTCTTCTGCTGCTGCTGCTGCCCAACGTCTCACCACATATAAAAAATACCTGTCTCCTGCTGGCAAAGCATCTTTGCTTTTCATTACAAAACGTGTCCTTTTCTCGGCTCACAATTTTTCATTTTTAGTCCCCTGAAAATAAAAAAAATACCACCCACTCACCCACCACACATATTTAATTGGAACCACGTAATCTTATGTCCAAGATATTATATTACTTTTACACAAATATGTTTACTTTTTGTTATATATATTGCGTCATCCACTTCTTTCACATAAACTATGAACTTGTAGGGTATTTTCTTTTTATCATATATATAAAAGTACATGAAAATGCTACCATCCAACTTGTATAGTTGCATGTAATATTTTTAATAGTAAATTACAGATTTGGTTCCTATGGTTCTTTGATATTTTGGATTGGGTCCTTGTAAAGAATTAATTACATATGACATCACTCGGGTTTCTATCTTGTTGTGGATCAAGTCCCTCCCTCCATCTAACCCCATTTAACTATCATCGGCTAAACCCCTCACATGCCTCCCATGTGAGGAGCATTTTTGTCATTCTAAATAACCCTTATTTTTAGTATTTTAGAAAAATAGGTTTAAAGTATATGTATACGTGATTACATTTACATACGCTAAATCCTGCGGAATATAATCTTCATCAAACATATGTATATTTGGCCCAATCGAAGAGTAATCTTCATCAAGCAATCGTCAACACAATCATTCGTTTGTCCAACGAAATTGTGATCTACAGAGGTCGACTAAGTTTGTCAAAGAAATGTTCTTTGGCTTTTCTTAACCGTTTTTGAGTTGACTAGATCAAGCTTTTTGTTGATCAATTATGCTCAAGGTCTCGTTCCATTCAACATTTAGTTGAACAACTTCAGAAGCTGCAACAAGTTTGTCATGCTTCATGACGAGCAGGGATGTAAAACTTTTTCTCACAAGTAACAAAGGAAGTGAAGCCTATTGTCACTACAAGAAAATGGTGTTTTAGAGAAGGATTTGAAAGGGTATCTAAAAGTGACTTTTAGAGAAGGAATTACATGACAAATGTGAGAAGTGTAACTAAATGTAAGTTTTTCCTCCCTAAAACCCTCTCTAAAACCTTTTTCTACCGTTATATAGGGAAGGTTGCTGACGAAAGTAAAAACTTCTCTAAAACCTTTAGAGAAGCTTTTCAAGCTTTTAAATACAAAAACCTTCTCTGAAGGTCATTTTTCTTGTAGTGTGTTTTGATTAAGGTCATTATATAATCCAACATGGATTTTGATCCATTGTATTCTATTCTTTTAAGAATCTCCTCAAGCAGCTTATAGAGTTAAAGTATTAGCAAGTGGCAACTCAATCGGAGCAGTGCTGGTACCAAAGCAGGTACCCGCTTTCAATCCTCACCCCTAAGCATATCATGATCTCCCCTAAATGTAATGATGTCCTTATAATAAAAATATATTATAAGTATCAAATCTTGAAAAGCAATTCGTGTTTTTAGAAGATCTTATTCTTTTAAAACTCATACTTGTTTTTTATACGAATATTATATTTGACAAATCACTACTTGTTAATTCTACTCCATGCTTGTCAAACAAGTTAACTTTGGTCTAACTATATTTAAAACACTTTAATTATTTATCCTTCTTATTTAGATAACATTTTATGCATGTGACTCATCAAGACTTTATCACTTTTGCAATAATTATAAATCTTATTTATAATTATAAATGAAAAGTGGTATCTAGCAATGCATCAACATTAACTAAGTAATAAAGTTTAGTCACTTCAGTGATTCGGCTAATCAGCAAATTGTATTATTATATATGTACACATTTAATTATGTGTCTTTGTCCTTGATATCCAAATTGAACACGAGCCACGAAAATGTATAGCTTCTCTTCTCTATTTCAGGATATACTAATAAGATATATATCAGTATCCCATACCGACTATTTGAGCATGCATGCACTTCTACGATACATGAGAAGTAGTTATCAACTATTGGATGAGAAATAGATGCATATTAGGATGTGATGTATTAAAATATACCGGATCAATTTCCTTCTAGAATGTAATTCGTGAAATGACATAAGATTAAAAAAAATGATCAACCGTTCAAATCCAATTCTTGTATGTTTTATTTTTCGTATGTATTTCCCACGGACGGAGCTTCCTTGGAGCACCCGGTGGCACGTGCCACCGTCTTATTTGTCCGGCAAAGGGTAAATTTTTTTAATTTTGTGAAGGCAACCATATTATTTTCGAAACTTCAAAGACTAGTGCACCTAAAACCAAAAAATATTTTCGAAACCAACCAAGAAACTATAAATTTCTCTCGTAATTAACCAAAACACCGAAAAATTATCTCAAAATCTACCAAAAAATCAATTTTTTTCTTGAAATCAACTAAAAAATCGAAAAATTCTCTCAAAATCAACCAAAAACGAAAAGTTCTCTTGAAATCAATCAATAACCCAAAAAAATTATCCGGATTCAACAAAAAAAATTGAAAAAAAATCTACAGAAATCAACAAAAAGAATTATTATATGGTGCTATCGTTTGAAAATATTCTGCCTCCGTCCCTGGTATTTCTATATTTGAAAATGTTCTGTATCCGTCCCTGGTATTTCCATCTTATTATATATTAGTAGTTATGTGGTTTATTTGTTTTTTGATATGCAAGGAGATGCCATAGAGAGTGATATTTGTGTGTAGTGAAGATAAGGAGACACCTGTGGGTTGCATAAAGTAAGAGGAAGGTTAGTAGCAACTGGTCCAAGATATTTATTTTGTTTGACAAATATGCAGCCTTCCAGGAATAAGTAAGAAAGAGAAACAAGTGATTATTAATGGGTTTTCAACTAGAGGAACTCTCAGCCACATATCACATATAATTCCAAATACAAATGTATGGTGGTAGGAGAATCTAGAAAAAGGATTGCACTTTATGGATGACTCACCATTTCAAGACCCCTACTTATATAAAACTCATATCCTTCTCACCAAATAATACATTATTAAAAAATTATCACCACCAAAAGCCAAAAGGAGAGAAAATATCAAAGAACAAGTTGCAGCATTTGTCACACAAGCTAGCTAGTGTTTCATTGGCTAATATTCAAGAGCAAAATCACAAGGTAGACCTATATCAACTTCTTTTCTTTATCAATTTTCTAGAATTTTAATGAGATGGTAATGTATTTTTTTTTCTTGTTAAATTAAAAAATATGTGACAATTAACATGTATCTGTATGAATTTATACAATAAATTATACCATGTTGGGTTATGATTTCTATATATATGATCATCTCATTTTAAGCATACCATTGACAAGAGCTTACCAAAAGGGTTGGTATACAAATTAAAACGGTTTTGAGAAAAGTTGTGAAAATGGTAGCAACAACCATAAACATCGCATTAAACATTCTGCTATCTATTATTCGTGAAATTCGTAGCATTGCACAAGTTAGTAGCTTAACATATATAATCTTTGATATCGTAAAAAGGAATGTCCTAAGATTTTAGCTAGCAAAGGTGTAAGACTATGGTAAAATAGAAGCAATTGCAATGTCTCATATGTATGCTAGTGATCAAAAACTTTTAGTGTGAACCCCTTTAAATAAATGAATTTTGTGGACTTATATCACGCATACCCTCTACACTTTAAATAACGTTTTCACATTATGATATAAAGTGTATATATAGCTCATTTAAAATGATTTAGATAAGTCACAATCTATAGATGATATTAGGTATGTTCGGGTTACAAAATGTGTAAAGAACAATGTTTATTGCATATTTATGATGTGTTAACTAATGATGTTGTATACCAAAAATGTAAGATCATTGCTTGTTTGGAACGTCGTTGCTTCGACGATATCCATACAAATGCTTTGAATCCAATTGACATCTTAAGTCAAAAAAGGATTTTTTTTCCCTCCTCCATGCTAGATATGGCCAGTTTCTTTGAAGAGAGAAAAAAGATCATCTGATATACAGAGAGAATTAATTGAACTCGATTGCCAATTCTTGCAACCATCACTTTTGTTATATCTCAATGGTATCTATTTATACAAGTGTAATCAGGGATATTAGTTTTGTACCAAGACAAACCAGCCAATTTCTATACAAACCATACCAATTTAATTGGTACCAATCTAATTAGATTGTAGGATAATACAAACTATCTAAACTTGACTGGTACGTGGTAT
Organism: Carthamus tinctorius; assembly: GCA_001633085.1. Lineage (NCBI taxonomy): Eukaryota > Viridiplantae > Streptophyta > Magnoliopsida > Asterales > Asteraceae > Carthamus > Carthamus tinctorius. The sequence continues at coordinate 12,726 of LUCG01178892.1, read as the reverse complement.
TTGAAGTTGTGTACCATAGCAATCCCATACTGTACTGTACTGGTTATTTTTTAATATTATTTATTTATTAATTAAAGTTCAGTTAATTATACAATATATTTTGATTTTAAATGTTAAATTATCTTGTTTTGGATATGCTAAACTATAACATGGATGGTTATATAAAATTTGATTGAATTCATTCATGCAACCATATAACAACCTTAGTAATCGTCCACACCTCCACGGTTCATCGATACTCCTCAAGAGTTGCTTGTATTAGACTATTAATGAATGTATTATATGAAGATTAGTTGAATGTTTGTATAGGTAGGGATAAGTGGTACGAAACATATTAATATGTTATGTGAATGCTTGGTAAGTTTACTACATCTAGATCTAGTTGGTAAAGATTTCAGTTTAATAAATTTATAACTCAACTTGTGCGATGTTGGTACAATGGCAAACAAAAAAAGTTAGTAGCAAATATAGTTGGTCGGTACATGGTATAAAGTTTTACGTAGCAATTATAATTGGTTGGTACATGATATATAGTAAAAAAGCATTGGTACCCTACCTACGGGTTAGCAAAGGCGGATACCTAGTCAAAATTCTTGGAACTAGAACTGGCGGCTCCTGGAATGAAGGAATTGGAACTTGAACCAGAACCAGTTACACCGGCATTGTATATTTGAGAACCTATCAAGGAACCTTGATTCCGGTTAGTCTATTATAAAATCCCAACGTAAAAAATACCACAAACGGTGAAAAGTAGTCCGATAAAAAGTAAAAAGTAATAAATACTACAAATGGTGCTTCCAAAACACTTCATGTTAACACCTTTGGATTAGAGAAGTCACCTTTGGATTAGAGAAGTCGAGTGAAGGAAGCAACCGTAAATGTAAGTGTGTAACCTTAAAAGGTAAATAATAATTTCAATTTTAGTTTAACTAAAATAAATTTTACTAAAGATTGCAGGTACTCGTTGGTTCATTTATAGGTGCCCAAAGGGACCTGGTACCCGGTCCCAGAACTGGTTCGGGCAAGTACCAACGGTTAACGGTTCCAAAAAATACGAACCAGAACCGGAAGCAATGTTAATCAATTCTACATTTTAGGAATCAGAACCAAAATCAATCACATCGTTTCGGAACCCGCTGGTTTCGAAGCGATGTTGGTTCCAAAGGCAAGTATCCGCTTCCAATGCTCACCCCTAGCATATCATTCCTGCCCCATAAGTGTAATGTTGGTCCTTATAATAAAAATATATCATAAGTACCAAGTCTCGAAAAACTATTGGTGTTTCTAGAATATCATATTCTTTTAAAACTCATGCTTGTCTTTTTACACTATTATATTTGACAAGCCATTACTTGTTGTTAGGACCAAATTGTCCTAATTAGTGAAAGTTTTATAAAGTAAGCTTTGAGAAGGATTAATTTGTATTTAGCTAATAATTATAGCTAATGGGCTTGGGTTTAGGCTTTTGTATATGGGCCCTATATATAAAGGGCATAGGGTTGGGAAAATGAGGGTGGAAGAGTGTGGAAGCTTATTTCAAATGAGAGTCTAGAGAGAGAAATTGTGTGTGTGTTCTTGAGTGTTCTTTGAGAGCTCTCCATAATAAATTCAAGAACTTTATCTTTTTGTCTCTAGATTTCTCTCATAAATCCTCTTGTTGTTTGATGTTTTTGGGATCTACACTTGTCACTTCTACTCTATGCTTGTTAAACAAGTTAGCTTTGGTTTAACTATATTTAATAATTAAACACTTTAATTATTTATCATTTTTAAGATAATGTTATGGTTTATGTACACTGATCAAGACTTTATCACGTTTGCAATGATTATGAATCATATTTATAATTATAAACGAAAAGTGGTATCTAGCAATACGTCAACGTTACCTAACTAATAAAGTTTAGTGATTCAGCTAATCAGCAAATTGTGTTATTATTATATATGTACACATTTATGTGTCTTTGTCCTTGATATCCAGATTGAACACGAGGCAAGAAAATGTCATCCTCGTTATATCCGATATTTAGCTTCTCTATATCGGAATTTACTAATAAGATATATATCAATATCCCATACTAGCTATTTGAACATGCATGCACTTTCCTGATACATGAGAAGTTGAAGTTAACATGAGAAATTAAAGTAAAAAGTAGTTATAAATTATTGGATAAGAAATGGATGCATATTAGGATGAGTCGATAAGATGCATCGAAATAAAGTGCACTAAAATAAATCGGATCAATTCCATTCTAAAATTACAATTCATGAAAAAGCATATATAAGATTAAAAAAATGATGAATCACTCAAATCCTATTCCTGTATGAGTTTTTGTATATATATATATTTCCATCTTATATATATTAATAGTTAGGATGTTGTTATCTACACCCCTCTAGCTCTTGACCGATTCACATAAAAGTATATCTTTACACTGAATCCCACCTGTATACACATATAAACCTACCCATTCCCTTTATAGGAAATCCATTTATAATTCCCCTAATAGTAATCTGGTTTATTTGTGTTTGATATGCAAGGAGATGCCATAGAGAGTGATATTTGTGTGTAGTGAAGATAAGGAGACACCTGTGGGTTGCATAAAGTAAGAGGAAGGTTAGTAGCAACTGGTCCAAGATATTTATTTTGTTTGACAAATATGCAGCTTTCCTGGAATAAGTAAGAAATAGAAACAAGTGATTGTTGATTGGCTTCCAACAAGAGGAAATTTCAGCCACAAATCACATATAATTCCAAATACAAATGTATGGTGGTAGGAGAATCTAGAAAAAGGATTGCACTTTATGGATGACTCACCATTTCAAGACCCCTACTTATATAAAACTCATATCCTTCTCACCAAATAATACATTATTAAAAAATTATCACTACCAAAAGCCAAAAGGAGAGAAAATATCAAAGAACAAGTTGCAGCATTTTGCACACAAGCGTTTCATTGTCAAACATTCAAGACAAAAATCATAAGGTATATTTATTTTTTATCATGTTAACTAACAATACTTGTTACAATAAACATGTATGTATATGAGTTTATACAATAAATTAAACCATGTTGCTAATATATTTATGATCAACTCATTTTACGCATACTACTGATAAAAGCTTACCAAGAAGTTTTCTATATACTAATTAAAACGGTTTTGAAAAAAGTTGTGACAATAGTAACAACAAACATAAACACTCCATTAAACGTTCTGCTATCTAGTATTTGAGAAATTCGTAGCTTTGCACAACTTAGTAGCTCAACATATATAATCCTCGGTATCGTAAAAAGGAATGTCCTAAGATTTTAGCCCGTAAAGGCGTGCGACTACTGTAAAATAGTAGCAATTGCAATGTCTACTATGTATGCTAGTTCAAAATTTTGGCAATGAATTCGGTTTAATCAAACTTTTAGTGTGAACCCCTTTATATAAATTAATTTTATGGACTTATCATGTATACCTCTCTACACTTAGAAGAACACTTTCACATTACGCTATAAGTGTATATATACCTCATTTAAATTGATTTAGGTAAGTCACAACATATAGATGATAATAAGTATGTTCGGGTTACAAAATGTGTAGAGAACAATGCTTATTGCATATTTATGATGTGTAATTAATGATGTTGTACACAAGAACGTAAGGTCATTGCTTTTTGGAATGCCGGAATTCCCTTAGAGGCTGAGGTTAACTCAAAAAAGTTCAATAATGCCGATTAGGGCATAAAAAACACTTTACAGAATCAAACTTTTGGGTAAAAACACAAGTCCATGCTTTGTGCCGAACATCTTTTTATTAATCAATTTTCACTGTTTCTGGAAGTTAACACTACAACAAAATCGAGTGTAAATTTAGGACATAATTACCGTGATATATAAGTTATTTTATATGACTTAAGCTCATATGATAAACAATTGTTAGTTCCATTTAAAATCTTGCAATAAGTTTACAGGCCATTTTTAATCGTCTTAATAACCTTTATGACAAACTTTGAAATAATACATTTTATTAACTTTTTATATGACAGCATTTGAAAATATATCTTCTAAAACATATTTGATACTTTTTAAATGTGTCATGTAAAAAAACTAATACAAAAGTTTATAATAAAAGTGTTCTAAAACCTTGTTAAAACGCCCAAACACTATCTATAAACTCATTAGGACGCTTTTACATGGAATAAACAACTGTTTAATTTGATCCTATACAATATTATATTAGAGATCTTAGAAATTTTGACATTCAATCAACCCCATTTTGTTATATGAAATCGTCTTTTTCACTACAACAAAAATTTTGCTTTTACAAAAAGCACACCTAAGCAAATTATTAATTAAGAAATAACCTCTAACTGCATTATTCGTAAAAGCATCGTTTTTGTAAATAAATCAAGTGGAACAGTCTCGCAGCAACTAAGATCGATACATTCTAGAATTTTGGTAAGTTTGAAGTAAAATATAGTAACCGTTCTCTCAACTACAGTGTTCTTCATTTATTCTCTGCTAACTTCATCTTCACCTGCATTTACTACTCTATTAAGTTGTTTCTTGCTCATTAAATGCTTTCCATTGTGCTTCTCCATCTTTCTCACTAAGATTTGGGACTCAAACCCAATGTGTACGCTTGTGGACAATAGGGATGTAAACTGGGACTTTCCTTTGTCAAGTTGCGAAGACTCGATACACAAATTGACGACTTCTTGATCACTTGTATAATTGCAATACAGGTTTGTGACAAGTTGTGTCAATGGTGGCATCAACACTCATTTGGGAGACTTAGCTTCCGAAATTTGGGTCTATTCGTGTGGGAGGGGGGGTGATATCTCCTTACCTTCACCCTTACATTATCATTTATGTTCCCCTCGTCACAGAATCGGAACCACAAATGCAACATTGTTGACAATTTCATTCATTTTACAACGAAAATATCTATTTGTATATTACGTGTTTATGATCACATAACTTCAACACTTTATTGTTAAATTCAATTAAACTGTTAAATGTGAAACATTAACCACCTTAGAAATATTATTAGGACACATAAAGGCATCACATTTATGATATATCTATGCCACCAAAGGGCATCATCACCAGAAAAGAAAAGATGGTTAATAATGGTGGAGCACAAAAAACTCTATCGATGAATCATCGAAATTTGTTAGATTTTTAGGTGGCATTTTTTTAAGAGGTGCTAAATTCTGAACTCTAATTTCACTTTTGATTTGTAAGAGGTGGTATTGAAGTCTGAAATCTGAATCAATAAAAGTGTTTGTTTTTCTAAGATGACATCTGAATATGTATAATTGTTTGATTTATCCCTAAAAAAATTCAAGCTAAATACGTCAATTGAAGTGAACATTTATGATTGAATGACAGAATGAAAAAAAAAAAGAAACAAATAATGATGTTGACCAATTTACAAGCTTGTGGGGTTTGTAGATCCTAAATAACAAGTGTATGATCAAGCTATCAGCAAAATACTATCAAAGATTCATGGATTCATAGAGAGAAAATATACATTAAGAACACTCTTGAGTTTCTCTCTCTAAGATGGAGGCTATGATATGAAAATTAGGTTAGCCTTGCTTTCAACCTACACACACAAGGGAATTTATACCCCCAAGTAAAATTACACAATTACCCTTACTAGTTGATAATCTTGAATATTAAAATATGGATCTAACAGGGTTTTTATCATATCTCACACACTAAAGCCCTGATTTAAGTGATTCAACATGTTATAGAAACCAAAGACACAAATCTACAATCTTCGCGTTTTTCGTTTTTGCAAATTGGAGGTGCATGTGAGCTAAAACTGATGTTGAAATCGAAAGAATGGCGCTAGACGAAAATAAGAGGTATTTAAGTGGCTAAGCTATTACTTAGTTTATCAAAGAACATTAACTGTTTTTTTAGATAAGGTTCATCTAGGCTTCGCCTAGACTACATCCTTGGCAATATAGAACTGAAAGAAAATTCANAAGGGATTCGAACCTGGGGTGAATGGGATACCATCCACATCCCCCACAGGCCTTACCGCTACGCCACAAGCCTTGTGGTTAAGAACATTAAGTATTAAAGGCTCTGAAATTAAATGGTCTGAATAGTCTTATGTCTATGGATCATACATAAGTGGTTGTTTAAGAGTTGAAATTGAAAAAGCAAACAAGGTCATATCGTTATGTATTGTACGTAGTTTGCAAATATAATTATTCATACTGTATTTCACTTGCGATAATTATTTGTATCACCGTTGAAAAAGTTCTAGATACGCCTATGTTATTATGTACAATAGTTAAGGAAACAAAGACAAAAATAAAGGAAAATCTAAAGACAAAGACAAGAAAATTTCTTACTAATTAATAATTATACAAATTTGAAGATGTTTTCATGACGTTTTTGTAGGGATCGATCCTGAATCTAACAAAGGATTGTGTGAGAAAATGAGTTAAAGTGAGGATCGTAAGAAATGATCAGGACCCTTGATTGCTTTTAATCTCACCTCCACATAGTAATTGAACTTCTCATGTATATTGATTTGGTGTATGTAGGCATACTATTATTTTTAATTAGGAGTGATCTCATTATCCAGATCCCTTCCTACACTTCTTACCATAATTAACTTCCCTTCTAACTAGGACTCAACCCTCGTAAATCATGATATTATGTTATTTATTTGACAGTTTGAACACGTATATAACACATATGAATATAATTTTTATACAAAACATTAAGTTATTATATAAGGTGACGTCACACTCATAAGATGTGGTGATAATCAAAATTATGAAACTAATGTATGTGGGTATATCTAGGTTTGTGGATGCTATTACTAAAGTAGTGGTGGATTTCATATTAGGTGGGCTATTTACATTATTTCAATTACCAATCATATAAAAAAAATGAATTTTTTTACCCAATCAATTTATTCTTTTTACATTCTCAATACACCTTTTTACATTTCCGATGCATCCCAAAGGATGCAAATAGCAATCCTCATTCTATATCTGAACGAATTTCTCATGACAAAATGTCGAAATCAAAGCTATTTGCATTACATACCAATCATTTATGTGTGTTGCTAGCTATACTATTCACCAATCATCAAATGTTGCTAGCTATACTATTCACCAATCATCAAATGTAGTTATTGCGATGACAATTTGAATCGTTGAACTTTAGATAAAGAGTTATGATATTAAATTGGAAGGTAGGACCTCACTTGCCTTAGTGTATAACATTTTTGGTTATCAAAATTGACCGTTGTAAGCGTCTTAAATACAGTAAGCGCTTGTTGGTTAAAACGCTCCATTCATATTATCTCTTTGCAAATAAGATAAATGTTTAGTAAATGATTTCAAGTGTAATTTAAATTACTTGTGGGATATTATTTAGAAATAATCAAATGAACGATACGATTTTTCACTTTGTCAACTAATTACTAAAAAACTTGATTGTTACTAGTAGGGATGAGTAACGAGTCCCAAATTCCGATACCGAACCGGTACCGTATCGGTATCATACCGATCCTGGACTGATTTATGTATTTCGGTACAGTAATCGGTTCCATGTTTTTTCTATACTAAGCATTCAGTAATATCGGTACTGGGTCCCCTCTAATTACCGAAACTATCGACCCATACCTAAATTCCAAAAAACACATTTTTGTCAAAAATCACAAAAGAAATCCCAAATTCATTACAAATAAAACGGTTCATTACCGATCAAGGTGTGAAGATACCAACCCTAAACCTTGAAAAATTTCTAATTTCTTGCAATTGATCAAATACTTTAATATCTTACCTCAAGAAATCAAAGCTTGAATGTTATAAATTGTAAAATGGGGACTGAGTGGGTACTAGTACCGAAATACCGTTACCGGGACCGATTCCGAACCGGTACCTTACACTTCTAACCGGTACGGTATTCGGTATTAAGTTTTCCACATTTTCGGTTTCGGGAATATTCGGTACGAGTCCTACGCTCACCCCTAGTTACTAGATCATCTAAAATATTGCTAAAATAATAAAAATATCTGAAAGGAAATTATTTAAAATATTTGAAACATTGAGCTGGTGGGGTTCACAGTTCCCAACTTTCAACATGATCCACTACTCTTTTAAAGAGGAAAAAGGTTTCTTTTAATGAAGATGACGTCATTAATATTTACTATATTGGGAGATATTTTGCAACCCACTCTCGGTGGCATCCAAATTAAGCGTGTCCCACCCATATATCCTCAAATGTGACCTTTGGTTTGGGTTCGAATTTAATATGCTTTATTAAACTGATTAAAATTTTTTAATTCAATCTAACATGTTTAATTAAATAGGCCGAGATTTGTAACTTAATACGATCTGAAACGTTACTTAAATTAGGCGAATGATCATATGAGAAGTTGAGTCAACAGTGAGAAGCGTGAGAAGTGGATCCGAACACTTGATCTCTTTAATCTCATGTATTTTCATGAACTGTGTTTTAAAAAGGAACTGGTCCTGTGCATCTTATCTTGATGCATCTCATCCTAACATGCTTTCATTTCTCATCCAAAGGGTAATAACCATTTTCCATGAAAATATCAACTACTCACTGTTAGTAAAAATAACAGTTTTAAATTTAATCTAATCAAACGATTATTGGTAAAGTTTGAACTCATTATTTCAAGAAAATTTAATTAGACTTTAACCCTAAGTATTGTTTTAGCCAATTGAATAGAAGTTTATTGTATGAGAGGTTTGTTCATCCTATTTTCTTTAAAAAAATATTATCCCCATCTACCTTACTTAATTTTATCAAGATTGTTGATCATCAAAATCGATTGTTAGTAAGTTATCTTAAACTCAAAAAGTATTTACTGGGCAAGAGTCATCCCTCATTTACGGATAAGATTTTCGATCCTTGTTATGAATCTTAACGAGTAAGGTAAATGTTTTTTTTAACGGCATGTTGGTGCAGCGAGTAAGGTAAATGTTTAGCAAATGGCTTCTTATTTTATATAAATTACTTTAGAATATTATTAGAAATAATCAAATAAACGATACGAATTTTCACTTTGCAATGAATTACTAAAATACTTGATCATTATTACTCGATTATTTAAAACATTGCTCAAATGAAAAAATATCTGATAGAAAATTATTTAAACTTAAATAAATTGTCTAGCTTCAATATTTTATTATGTTAATAAAATATTTGAAACATTCAACCCACTCCATTCCCAACTTTCAACATGATCCACTAGTAATACTCTTTTTAACGAGGAAAAGGTTTATTTATTGGGTTTAGTTTACGAAAACGTATCCAACTTATCATAAAAAGTAATTGTATGTATTGTACTCTCATTATTACCATTTGGCGTACCAAAGCTATCAAAATCTACCATTTAATGTATTGTGTGACAAGTTGGATATACTTTTATGACAAATTCGATACATTAAATGATGAGTTTTGATAAAGTTGGATATATACAATGACCATTTCTTAAACTCTGATATACCAAATGGTAAAAATGTAAGTACAGTACATACAATAACTTTTTGTGACAAGTTGGATACCCTTTCGTAAAATAAACGCTTATTTATTTGATAAAGACGACGTCATTAGCATTTAGTCATTTACTATATGGGGAGATATTTAGCAACCTACCGTCGGTGGCACCCAAATTAAGCAGGGTCCTATATGCGGGGCCCATCCTCAAATGTGTATCTTTTTAAGCATCTATGGAGATTTGAACTTTAGGTTATAATAGATTGTCAAGTTGGTTTGGGTACGAATTTAACTTATTTATTAAATCCATTAAAAATCATATATAACTCAACCCTACATTGTTTAATTAAATAGATTGAGATTGTTAATCTAGCCAAACCGATCCAACATGTTAGATAAAAGTATGTTGATTTACTTATGAGTTTTAAACCCAACTTGTTAAATAAATAAATTGAATTTGGATTGACTGGTTTAGTTTTAAAATTTTAAATAAAACACAACTACAAATGTAAATAAATTATTCAAAGTTTGAATAAAACAAAAATGCAAATAAATTGTTCGATGTTTGTTGTCTTCGGAAAGAATGGTTGTGACCAGTGCTCACTTTGGCCATCATCGTTGGTCGTTATAAAGCATACAACAATGGCTAGGTTTTTTAGTATGGAAAAGAAGTATGATTAATGATTTGTATAGGAAAAAAGTGTGTTATTAGAGCTTCACTAGATATTTGGATTAAATAAACACATATTATAATTATAATGATATTTAACAAAAAAATAAAATAAGACTATAATTTTGTGAATGGACTGAAAGCATATTGAAAGTAAGTTAAAACGGGTTATAAATAGGTCAGAAAGTTCAATCAACATAACCCATTCAAATAAATGGGTTAGATAGTTTAACTCATTAAACTGATTGAATATCTCAACCCAACCTGCTAATTTTAGGTTGGGTTTAGGTTGGGTCACTTTTTGTCAGTCTAGACTTAACCATGGTTAAATTATAAGTTAAGAATATAATTAAACATTGATATTATGTATGCAGTAATTAGGCGAATGACCGCGTACGAAGTTGAGTTAACGGGAAGAAACGTGAGAAGTGGATCTGAACACCTGATCTTTTTAATCTCATGTTTTCCCAATTAAGCTTTAAAAATGAATTGATCCGGTGTATCTTATTTTAGTGCATCTCATCCTAATATGCTTTCTTTTCTCATCCAATAGTTAATAACCATTTTTCACGGAAACATCAACTTTTCACCGAAACTCTATGTCTCTATCCTTAATAAATAAAGCTCTTTAATTTAATTTAATCAAAAGATTATTGATAAAGCAGATTTCTATTCATTTAACGTATTGTATTTCAATTCTAGAAAACCTAAAGTCTAATCAAATTTCGTTAAAATTCTTTTATAATTAACTTCTTTTAACGAATTTCATTCCTTAAAAAATATTCTAGAACCAAATGTGTCCTTATTATTCGTAAATTTTCTCTTTTTCCTTCTTGTATCAATAACTTAGATATCTGTTATTATTTTATTTAATACAGATTTCTTTTAATAGCTTATATAACTTTAAGTAATTTATGGAGATGAGAAATAATAGAATTTGAGGATAGCATATGTTCATGGGTGCCCATCACCTTGACCCACGCTCAATTTGGCGGCTACTGTCTCACTCAATTTTTCATCCCTTAAAATAAGTGAGAAAATATCTAGGTTCTAATTAATTTATAAAATGAGGTGGAAATGCTCGTGTTGTTACGGGTTATGATGTGTTGTTACGGGTTATGATGTATGTGTGTGTATAAAAAGGTTGTATCATGTTGTATGTTTGAGATAGACTAACACCACATATTTGAGTATGACCAATTATAAGAACAAACCATCATGTGTTTACTGTCAGTATGGTTGTAGCAAATATCGTGGGGATAAACCACTAAGAAAGTTAACAATATTGATAATTATTACATCCATTTGATTGGTATTGACAAAGTGATATAGGTGAAGGAGGAGAGAATTCAAATTTCAGAAGTGGCTGTTTGCTTTCCATATTTTTTGTTCGATGGTATAGATAAAACAATTATAATGTTGTAATTTGTTAAAACTAAAACGTAATTTTTAACGTATTTTAGTTAATATACGATTATATGTGTTAATATGATGAATGTGTAAAATTAAAAATAGGAAAAATATAAAGTAAAAAAAATAAATTAACTTAATATTTATAAGGATATGAAATGTAATTTTAAAATATACTGAAATACTAATTGTAGTATATATGATATAGAATAAAATAATTATATCAAAAAATATTTAATATTAGGTTCGTTTCTAAGGTGTTGACGATACAATTATAATGGTGTAATTTGTGAAAATGAAAACGTATTTTTTGAATATACTTTAGTCAATACACTATTATGTGTCAATATGATTAAAACATAAAATAAAATATAAAACACTAAAAGGTATAAAATAAATCATTTTTATTAATCTAGGGGGTAAAATATAACTTTAGAAAGTTACTTTTCATGAAGAGTGAATCACTTCTTGACAAATGTTATTATTTATAATATAATAAAGTTAAAAGTTATGAAAATATAAAATACAATATTATATATATTTATATATTAAAGATATGTATAGAAAATTAAAAATAAAACTAATAATGATCGGTTCTATCATGGGTGGACATACAGTCACTACGTTCCATTATTTGGTTTCTTTCATCATGGTATAAAAATTTGTTGGGGGTCATGAAATGTGTGGTTTCATCAATTTGTTATATGCCAATATATTTATTTTAAAAACTACAATAAGACTACAAGTTTTCGTGGGTTCAATTTAGTATTTAGCAGTTAACCCACCCTCAAGAATACCACGAAAAGTCGCTGAAAGCATGACGTCCATGAATAAATCTTTCTTTAACAAATGATGAGAATTTAGTAAAAACAATGTTTAATTACTGTTGGTATACATTTTTACAAAAATAAAAGGTAATATACAGTCTCACTCTCATCCATGCTTAATGAAAAAGATTATAGCCATGGATGATCACTATGATGGAAAATTTAAAAAATAAAATAAAAAAATAATTGGATTAGAAAACTAGAAAACTAAAAACTCCATAAAGACACGTCCACGCCATATTCCACGTCATCCATAAACATCTCGGGCGGCGTTACCATGAGTCCCTCCGCCATGCTGGCAAAGAACCCCGGCATTCCAAACATCATC
>LUCG01178823.1:0-21119 GCA_001633085.1 Carthamus tinctorius | reverse complement strand
GCATTTTTTTAGCACTTCTCATTTGAACCTAATACTATATATGTATATGTATATATATATATACATCTTCCCAACACTTTTTAATCATTATTATTATTATTAAAAGACTTTTAGCTAGGGCTTGTAACTTTTGGATTTTTCTTGTTGTGAAGCTCCAATTCATGAACTACCTTCTCTTTGGCCATGTGTTTCTCATTAGCTAGGGTTTGTACAAAGTGATACCATGGTGCTTATTAAGGAAACTTATATATATATTTTTTTCTCATGTCCATAATTGGGTGACAATTACATCAATATATATACTTCNACTATATATATATATATATATATATATATATATAATATATCAATCAAATCTTACATATTATTTTGGGCACATTTAAGATGTGAAGAAATTAGTTAAAACCTCACACTACAAATTGTCCAAATCGTTACGCCTGTACGTGTGAAGAAATTGGCTTAGATTTCAAAATTTCTAATTTTCAATCTTTTAAAAATGCATGTTTTTTTTTTCATTTTTCATTGATTATTATTTTTAGAACGAGCAAAACGCAACAAATTGTCTTGGTTATTTTACAAACCATAGAAAGATGACAAACCTTACAAACCACTTCTCAACCAATCATTTTGAATCAACCAATTTTAATGAATTTAATTTCATTAAATGAAATTCATCGACTGTATTTGTGTTTCTTCATTACATGATTATTTTATTGATTAAATATGCATTAGATGAATATGCTTTCATGATTAAAAATGCATATAATAAATTCCGGAATTTTATATATGCGTTAAGTGAATAAAATTGTATAAATGATTGGTTGAAAAGTGGTTTGTAAGGTTTGTCATCTTTCTATGGTTAATTTGTAAAATAGCCATCTTCTACACACACACACACATATATATAGGGAGGTTCATACGAGACGCATGTCAATTTAAGAAAAAACGATGAGCAATCTCAGCCACACATCTTCGGTTACGGTGGACGTGATCACGGAGGATTGATGCGATTCATGGGAGGGTAGAGATTATTAAAGGGAAGGACCACAGTCAAAGCTGTCTTTGTTGACCGAATGAATATGGCTGAGATTGCTCCTCACGTTTTGTTAAAAAGTTATCTTTCTCATTTCAAACTTTTTCTATATGTATATATTGTATTAAGATTTCTTTTAATTGATGCAACAAATTATCAATATTAATTTCCTATTTTTTTATTTCTTGTGACGGATAACAAACGGTCTTCTAATATTCTATAATGTGCATGTCTAGTTGTCAATCATATTGTGATATACCGATTGCATAAATTACCAAGTCATATTTTAGGATGAAAACCGGTTGAAACTCACTTTGATCTTTTTTACTTTCTATGTTTTTGGCATAAATAGTGTAGAAATAATGTTTGTTTTGGTGTGGTCGCTCTACCAAATTGGCTTTATAGGATGTCTAATAGAATACGTATTATTGAAGTTTATAGGACCAAACCAATTAAAAGACTATCTAAAAGCGTTACAAAAAGATTTATATATGTTCCTTTTAGCGTTTTAACTAACTTTTTAGGATGTTTTTAAAATAAAATGTCGTATTAGCTATTTTACATTATACTATTGATAAGTGAAAACTCGTCTTTTTCTAAGACATTTATGTTCATGACATTTTTTCATATATCGTCATACAAAATAATTAATACGACGCTTGATTTAAAAAATTGACCTAAAAGAAATTGTTGAAATGCCTAGGAACATCCTCTATACCTGTTGTAATACCTTTAGATGGAAAGCTCTCTGGTTTGTTTCTATAAACTAGAGTCCAAAAAAGCATTTATTAGGATGTTTAGACATTTTAGGCGTCCTATAAAACCAATTTTGCTAGGGTGTCATTTTTGTACCAATACAAACCAACCGTATCAATATATATAGTTAGTAGGGGTGTTCAAAAAGTCGAAAAACCAAAGAACCGAACCGAACCGTATGATCCAAAACCGAGAAAATCGATACCCGAGCAACCGGTGACCCGAAAAACCCAAAAATAAGGGTACCCGTCGGGTCGCGGGTTGGGTTCGATTCTCTAAATTTACTACCCACGAATACTGTAACAACCCAACTAGCGGAAAGCAAAACTAACGTAACATATAAATCTCTAATGGTACGGGTTACAAAATTTCGAGTTAAACTCCTAACCATAAACAAAACATCATAGCACTAGCAACCGGGAATTAAAGAAATACGGGTAACTAAGGGACGCCGACTAGCTCCCTCTCTACTACAGGCTTCAAGCCTTACCCTTACCTCTATCAGCTCCTGATCTACCTGTAAAAGGTTTAGTTTAAAAGCGAGGGTTAGACCAAAGGTCTAGTGAGTTCCCTCAAAAGCAATATCGATTTCATTTCATCAAAAGCTTCACAATTCGAAAACCAAGCATTTAAGATAAGCAATTAATTAAATGCTTCATGCCACACTCTCAACCATGTACTGCCCTCACCGCGTTATTTCCCACGCACACCAGTGGCAACGCAAGGGTTACACCTGCCCGATTTGGGGTCACACCTCCCCGATTTGACCAGTACATGCCCCACCTCATGCAGCTTACAAACCATGCAATGGATATATAGGGTTTAATTGGATTCATTCATCTAATTCTAACAATCTTTTTAGTAACTCGTCGACACCTCCACAGTCTGTTAACTACACTCTTCAAGGATTGTTTGTATTAGACTGTTAGGGAATGCTTGTATTATATAGTGAAGATTATTTGAATTTTTGTATAGATAGAGATAAGTGGCACAACACATATCAACATGTTAGGTGAATTCTTTAAGTTTTAGTGCATCTAGATCTAGTTGGTAAAGATATCAATTTAAATAGATTTCTAAATACAACTTTTACGATGTTGTACAATATTGTATCAACATTTACGAACCATAAATAGTTAGTACAAAGTATAGTTGGTTGGTACATGATATATAATTTTATATACCAATTATAATTAGTTGGTACATGCATGGTATATGAAAAGAAAAAAAAAGCATGATGGTATTGTGTCATGTTTAGTTGTTTACCTCTAAATTTGCTTGTATAGTAGTGGATAAAAGTGGTTGATCATTTAATAACGTATTAGTTTGTTTTTTTGTCAAGTTTTAACAAGACTTTTTATAAATGTTGTTCGTATCTACTATTATCTAAAAGTAATCAAATTATTAAGTAGGTGATGAAAAACGCTACCTTTGAAAAAAAAGGAACTTACTTAACTCGTGAGTCCTTCGGAAGAAAGGTGAGTATGTTCATGCTTTAGACGAGGACCTGGTTAATCTAATGTATAACATATTAAAATCTAGGGGTGTTTGGGAATGCTTATTAAACTCCTTATTTATTTATAATGGAGCCAATCAGCAAATAAGAAGATTGAGTGTTTGGATAAAAGACTTATAATGGAGCAACCAGCAAATAAGAAGTTTTTAAAGAAATTAAAACCATGTAACTTTTCAAATCAGCAATAAACAAATAAGCAGATATAAGTATAGCTAGGTTGTTTTAAATAACCAATCTCAAACATCCCCTTAATTAATTTAACTAATTGAACATTGAAAATGAAAGAAAAAATTACTACATATTTCATTTAAAAATTTGTCCATACAAATAACTAGCTAGGGGGAATAAATTCACGAAATTGCCCCCGTATAGACAAACTTATGGTTTTGCAGATAATGACAAATGAGCCGTTTGTAGTGGGGCCAACCAATAAAGTTACTTGGCCAAAACAGATTTTTGCAAAATTCATTTTACAAATGCATATTTATTTTATACAAACTTCAAAAGAAATTGGTCTCTTTGTAACTTTCAAGAAATGAAATAGTTTATATCTAATTAATAATATAACTTCTGATTACAAATATAAAACATCCATACAGAAAAACACATTGAAGTGAAACTTACAGGCCGTCTACTAAACGATTACTCGGTAATACTTACTGGTCAATTTACTTTATTGGGAAAGATTGAAAATCTTAACCAGTAAAAGTGATGACAGAGACCTGGAGTCTTACCCAGTAAATGAGAGCGAAGACTCTTACGTGATATGCGCTTATCGGATAAAAATATTGCATACTGTGTCTTTTTTATAGATTAAAATTTTACTGGGCTAGTTAAATGGAAGAATTGGATCTTATCGATAAATGCTTACGGGTTAAAGTTAGATAAAACGGTCCCTTAGTTTTAGAATGTTTTTATATGATACGTTTTACAAGTGTTATATGTAAATCTCAAGTAATATGATTTATTTATAAAGTTTTATAGGTTTATCTAATGTCATGCATCCTAACAAGTTAATTATTGTCTTGTAATAATATAATTTATAGGTTAAGTAATCCAACTTTATGTTAACAAATTTTTGCAATATACTTGAGTAAAACTATAATTATTATTGTATAAACTTACTAAGGAATAAGGAAGGATGAATGAATATGGGCTTATAGAACATGGCTTTTAACAGTTTTCTTGTGAGGGATTAGAATGGCCCAATTGCGTGGCCCATAACCAAAAACTCACAAATAAACCTTTCATTTGATTTCTCTGCAAGTGAATAATTCAAGTTCGGTATTTAGAGCGACGTGGGTCAAGGAAGGAAAAAAAAGAACTCATGATTTCACGTTTGGCGCAAAGTATAGCAAGGACATGGTGAGAGAAAATACCCCTTTTTGTTTTAATAGTCATAGTTATCTATCATTGCCACCAACACTAGACACTGTCGACAACTACCCAGATTCCTCGCTGTTCGTTGCCACCATCATCACCCACCATTTCCATGTCCTCAACCACAACCCTCGCCAACCTTCAACCACCATCCATTGCCATCTCCACAACCATCGACTATTAACCTGTCCTGTCTTGTTCTGTACCGTTCTTTCCAATTTTACCAAACGCTGAATAGTTGTCCTGTCCTGTCCTGTCATGTTCTAGTATGTCCTGTTTTGTCTTGTCTGTGTACCAAACACACCCTTAGTGCCACTCCATACCCCCCATCAACATCTACTACCATTGCCTACCACCCATCGACTATCACTACCCCACTTCCATAACAATGGTTATCCCCCATGCAACTATCTATATGACCTTCACAACCACCACGGACTGACTGACCACCATCGCCCACCTTTATCTCAATCACCGCTGTCGTAGACCACTTAAGCTACGATCACTGCCTCACTTCCACAATTGGTTGTAACCACCATATCTATCATTATTACCTCTACTTCAACCACCACCTCATCCTCTGATCGACACATCTACGACAACCGATACATCAACCTCCACAGTTGTCGGCCACCACCGTTGTCACCTTCACCAATTCATTTGGGTCTTTCGGAATGAATAAAACATGGTTCTCTCTGTTGTGCAAATCCAGTTTCCTTCAAATTACATAAATGATATCACATTCTTGATCAAAATCTAGTGCTATCTGATATATGTATGTATTTATATGTGTTTGTATAAATATATGTAATGAAAATTATGTAAAAGTTATATATATATATATATAATTATTAAACAATATCTGGGGAAACTTGTTCATTCGATCCATGTCTTGTCCTATTCGTTTTAAACATTATAGAAATAATATGTCTTGTCCATTACAGTCTTGTTTGGTATGTCTATAAACTCTACCTAAAAAACAATCAACCCTTACTTATTTTGTTTACATGATCATTACCTTATGTAACATGAAAAGTACAAATTAAATATTGACATGTAACAACTCTCATATCATCCTCATCATAATCACTGTTACACGCTCATATCATCCTCATCATAATCACTGACCGTATATCATAAGGAGTGCTCAAAAACTATACACGCATAACTTTGAATGGTAATTTGTCATTTGGTTGGTCAAGATGCATACAATCTGACCCTGACACCTATGGTTACCAAAAAACATATTCCCATTTTGATTTGAAACTCAAATACCATCAACTTTTTAATCAAAGTTGCATTGAAAGCAACATCAAACTCAAAAAGCATTATTCGAGCCTAAGATCAAGCCTTCTCCTTTTATTTGAGCAATGTTTTTGTAACAATTGCAAATGCGCAAGAAAGTCTCTTAAGCATTACTTAAGTTGTGCATTATTATGCTCGAGATGTATGTGAAACGTCTAATGATTTAAATTCTATTCACATAAGTTATCTGTATCTTTTAAATTAAAAATATAAAGTTAGTTGATAGTTGGAACATAGAAACCTCCTTTTTATAACAAAAACCAATCCTAAGTTTTGCAAGAATTTAAAGCTAGATGACCTTTTATCATAAATGAATGTGATTCAACAACATCCATGTTATTTTAGGAGTCGTTAACCAAACGTTTACCTGGTAAGTGCTTATTAGGACACTTACCTTACCGGATGTACATATCAAAGACCTAAAATTCTACTTGGTAAGAGCTATTAAAACGTTACCTGGTGAAAAAGATAACGACCGTTAAAATCTGGAAAAAAATTAGCGGTCGTTAAAATCTGAAAATATTAACCGCCTTTAAACTCTGAAAAAGTTAACAAAGTTTTGGACTTTCGGTCTCTCATTCTAATGGCCATTAAAATAAACCGAAAAGGTTAACAACCGTTAGAATTTTCCCTAGTCAGGGACCAATTCTGAGTTTTCGAAGTTTGGAAACATATCCATCGAAATTGACAAATGTTGAGGACAGGACCAAAGAGGAGTTACTCAAAAAATTATGTAAAAAGATTAGAAAAAGACAAAAAAAAAAGCATTAGGGGTGCGTTTGGTTGTGAAAAACGTTTTCATTTTCCAAGAAAATGTTTCCAAAAAGTAGAGTTGAGTTTTCATTTTTAGTTTTCTATGAAAATTTTAGAAAACGTGTTTGTTTGAAATTATAGAGTTTTCATTTTAGAAAATTAGAAAACGGATTTAGAAACTTTTGTAAGACTACTAAAATCAGTGTTCTAATTTACATAGATGTTAGAAAACAACTTTTTTTCATTTTATTGAAAAACTTTTAAAAACTGAATGAACCAAATGGGTTTTCTAAATTTTCATTTTTTTTTTTGGCAAACTAAAAAATTTTCCACAACCAAACGTACCGTAGATCTTTACATTTAAAATACTAAGCATTTGGCGATAACAACCATAAAGTTGTTCCTGAAAGTGTTAAAAAGCAGGCCATCCATAGACAAAAAAAAGCATGAAAATGTATAAATTGAATCCTAACTTGTTTTATTACATTTACATACAACATATAAAATAATCTTGTTTTGACTTTACTTTATATAACTTTACATACAAGGCATAATGTTACGCCACTTCAATAAAGACGTATAGTTTATGAGAATAAGTCGAAACAAATTAATATAAATCTATTTATATCACAAAATAGAGACTTCCAACCCCAATGGGACAGCCTACTGGTTAAGGCTTGGTGTTGGGAAAAAACCCACCCAAGTTCGAATCCGGGGGTGAGCAACCAGGGGCTACTGAGGATTAATCCCAGGGGAGCATGCTTTAGCTCTCGGTAAAAATTACCAAGGATGTAGCCTTGGCAAACCCAGGTGAACCTTATCAAAAATAAAATAAAATAGGGACTTCCATTGTCGGGAAATTGTTCAAACTTCAAAATAACTGTTCCAACTTTTGAATTCTTGGTTCATAAGTTGTCAGTGACGAGTCTAGAATTTTTTTTTCTAACGGGGATACCTTTAATGGAGATTAAATGTCTGTAAAGTTATCCAATATGTTTTGAGACAAATTACACCGTTTTAAGGGATTTTTAAAGTTTTCTTGGTCAATTTTAAAGGACTTCTAGGTTTTCTTTTTGTAGATTTTCAGAACAATTTTGTTTTTTTTTTGGTTAATCTCAAGAGTCATTTTTGGTTTTTTATTTATTTCGAGATATTCTTTTTGATTGATGAGGTCTCGGACCAAATATTCCTCGGGGATACAACGACTAATTTTTTTACATAAGTTCTATATATTTTTTTTGGAAGGGTATCTGAAGTTTTGCCCCGACTAATCCCGACAAGGTTCACCGACAGCTAAAACATGCTGCCATGAGTTAATCTCCAGTAGCCATAATCTGGAGGCGTCTGGATTCGAACCTGGGGTAGAAGGACTAACAAGTCACTTCTTCCACATGCCTTAACCAGTACGCGACAGCCTTGTGGTTAAGTTCTATATTTTTTTCGTTTTAATGGGGGCACTTCCTTCCCAATAACACAATGCATGTAAGCTCCTCGAAAACCAAAGGTGACATTTGGCTTGCAAAAAGTGATGAAATCTGATAGAATTAAAATGTTTAACTTCTTAAACTAAAATTTCATTCCATTGTTTGGTTTGCAAATGTGATGGATGAAATCAAAAGATTCCAATCAATTTTATAAATGATAGATTTAAACATTCCGTCATAAAAACTAGTGATTTTAATAGAATGAAATTTGATATTCTCTTTTTTAAATTAGTCTTCCTAAACTTTTATTAAATTATATTATTTATTTAATAATTCTTTTACTAAATTATTTGATTAAACTATTTAATAATTATTTTATTAAAGTATTTAATAATTATTATATTAAACTACTTTTACCTAAAAAAAGTAAAGTATTTAATGATATTTTATTAAAACATTTTTTCTTTGAAAATACTAAAATTCTTAAAAAGGTAATTGTGATGGTTTATCAAAATCTCATTCCAATTTAAAGCTATATTTTGTAACCCAAAACGATCGATTTCAATTTTTTAAACATATTTTATTTCAATTCTGTCAACCAAATAGATGGTCAAATCTAACAACATTCTATTTTAATTCATTAAAAATTAAATTTCTTTATAGATTGTATTCATCCAAAAACATTTTGTCCACTTAAGGGTTCCTTCGCAAAGTTCAACCATATTGATTAATTTGTATGACAATGTCAAAATAGACCCCCCCGGGCCCTATTTGCATATCCAAGTGGAAAGGCTAGAAGTCTAACCCTGTGTCAAGACAGAAAATCCAATATTTTAAAATTGTATCTAGAATGATTGGATATGTCGGCCTTTATAGGAGTAGGGGAGCATGGTGAGATAGATAGATGTACTCGTTTTTCCAATTATGAAGCATGGCTAAGCAATCCAACTCGTATTTGGATATTTGTAAAATGTTGAATTGTTGATATTTACGTGCAACCTACGCAACTTGCTCAAGTTGTTAAATTTCTTTTTATCCATCTTGTTAACGTGCTATATAGCATATCAACATTTCACATGTAGCACTCTAACAATATACTGAAATGTTGTTTTGTGAATGTTGAATTCATAAAGTATGATATAAAAATAACATCATAAGTTGTTAAAGTGTTAGTTGCGAAATCAGAATCACTTCAATCAATTAAATAGAAAATCATTACAAAATAAATCGAAGAAAACACAAATGACTATTTCTTATGTCATGTTACAACTCCACACTTTAACTATTTTTGAATAACAAAAGTTAACCATGTTATTTTTCTCTTTGAATTAATGTCGATTAACAAATAATAAATTGAAAAATAATTTGCTAATAATGTGTAACCTAGTTAGTCATTGGTGGAGATAGTGTTTTCAAAATCAAATGATCCTGGATTTGAACCCCGTGGTGTCCTTATAGCCACAACCGCAGAGTGAGTCAGGTATGCCCCCCACCCCCCACATTATGAAATTGACAGACGATTATTGCACGATCAGGGTTGCCGGTATCATTCTTTTTGTCCAAAAAAATTGAAAAATAATTTAAAATGAAAATTATGAAAAGAAAAATACTTAATATTGAAAGATATCCAAAGAAAAGAATCTACTAACAGTCGAATGGCGCTCACTTGTTAACAAACAAACCTCTCTCTCTGTTGAAACCTAACAGAAAACCAGTCTGCATAACCAGAAATTTCTAGGGTTCAATTTCAATCATCATCTTCATCACTTCATCCAGTAAATAAATCATCAATTCTAGGGTTTCTAAGCTTCATAGGAAAGGAATGAACTTTCGCAGAGTAGCAAAGTCCTTACAGCCTTTCACGGCTCATACTTTACTCTTCTGCTTTACCCTCTTGCTCCTTCTCAAATTAGATCATATCATATTCTCCTCTTGGTGGTTAGTTATTGTTTTTCTTTTCCTTTAATTTCCGCCTGTTATCCATCATCTTCACTTGTTTATTTGATTATGTGATACTGAATGTGTTTCCATCTTTTTAGGTTTATGATCTTGATTTCTATTTCATGGAGTTAAAAACTTAAAATATATTCACTTGTGACAGACAGATTATCTTTTAATTTCAAGTTGACATGGAGTATAAACTCTGAGAAGTTAGTTTATAAATCATTATGATAAGGATTGCAATAGAATAAAGTCTGCCACAAAATCCAAATTGAATTTGATTTTGGGTTTGGTGAGGTTTTAGATTTGACTAAAAGTCAAACTATGTCTCTTTTATGGAATGGAAGGAGTATCTTGTAGCATTCTCCTTAAAGGTGTTTTTATTTATTCCCTTCTGATGTTTGTAATAAGTTTGATTGAAACTGGGCTCTGATTCTTGCAAGAAACTGCTTTTAGGATAAGCTGGTCGTTGACTAATAAGCTAGCTAGTAGATGATAAGCTATCTTATGAATAAATTATGTTTGGTGAAAACTAGCTTCTGAGTATGTAAAATGACCAAAAGGTGTATCTTGGGGTATAATAATCAATATTAATAAGGGTATAGTTGGAAAAAGCTACAAAAAGCCCTTGAAATGCTACTCCAACTAGCGTTTCAATAAGCTAGCTTATGGTCCATCCAGACATATACTAGCTTATAAGCTAGCTTATGGTCCATTCAAACATGTACTAGCTTATAAGCTAGTGTATTTTTTCCAAACACAGGCTTAGTATTAGTTGGAGGAATGGCATTCTTTTTTATTCATTGGAAGAATGGACCAGAACCACTTCATTTAGAGTTCTTTTTAGGCTTTAGGCTCGTCTATGCTACCAGAGGGTGGTTTACCATTGTATGTGTTAATTTTGTTGTACACCTGGCGGAACTAGTTTTCTACACCATTTTTTTGTTGCTAACTTGATTATAGCATGCATTTTATAGCTACTCTGTGATTCATTTTCTTGGTGTATTATTTAAAGATCTACAACAATGGATGCTCTTTCTATGGTGTAAAAACAATATATATTGTTCGTGATTATATGTATGTAATATAACATGTTTCCAATCTGGAAGCTCGGAGGTCGGATTATAATGAGTGTTCTATTGGGGCAATTCTTCACAGTACAGTAGGTGAAAAGTGACATATAAGTCACCTTTGCCGCCACTATACAAAATGTACGACAGACTTTCACCTCATATTGCTCACAGCAGCTTCCAAACTCTAGACCAACATGTTTTTTCCTTAGTGTTAGGCTGTTAGCCTATTAACTTTATGAATGGAGCAAATTTACTGTACTGTGAAGAATTGCCCCAATAGAACACTCATTGTAAACACGTTATAATAGGAGATATGCCCTCTGCATTACATGAAATGTAGTAGACTAGATATAATCAACAGAGGCTTTATTCTCTTGGCAGAATGAGAATTTTTCAATCAGACCAATGCTGATGTGTAATCTATAATTGATTATACATGTGATATATGCTTTTTTCTTCATCATACAGGATTGTCTTCTTCCCGCTTTTCCTATTTCATGTAGTTGTTGCTCGAGGAAGATTCTCTTTACCTGCACCATCAGCTCCCCACGACCGTCATGTATGATCTTTCTTGAACCTTTTTTATTTGGTGGGAATGATAATTAATAGGTTAGCATCCATTAGAAGTTAGACCATTTTTATAATATCCATCATGCAATTCTATATTCTCTCTTTCTCTTTATGCAGTGGTTACCATGTCATGCAATTGTAGGCATGCCTTTGCTTGTAGCATTTGAACTGCTTCTTTGTATCTTTCTGGAGAGTGTCTATGGTACTGAACATATTTATTTCTTTTCCTTACATTATTGAATTTACGAATCAATCCTTTCATAGTGATTTGGTATCTAGTTGCCCTATAATCAAAATCTCATTATACTTCGATAAGGTTTACAGTCTGTTTAGCTATACAGTTTAGTTGCTCTGAGCTAATCTAAAAAGAGAAAAGGTTACCTTTCTTTATATTGTGTTGGTCAAGGTTCTAAGAGCTTACTGATTTCTGTTGTGCAGTTATGAAAGTTCCTGCCGTAGACTTGAAGATTGTCTTTCTTCCTTTGTTGGCATTTGAAATAGCAATTCTTGTTGACAATGTCAGGTGCTTTTCTTGTTAGATTCTTGAGTAGTGCTAGTTCTTTTGTTGGTAACCATCTACTAAACTTGATATCATTTTCTAGTTCTATTGTTGCATAAATGGGATTTACTTTGTTTAGACTGCCCTTGCATTTTTGTATTTGAGAAAGAGATTAAGTAACGCAGGTCATATTTTGACTCTTTAAATCTCATACCGTGCAGAGTGTCTTAAAGCTGACTCCTATATGCTTAGTTTCAGTTTACATCCAAAAATTACTCTTCAACTTGTCGTTTTAGTCAAGGATCACCAGGCTTTTAGAAACTCAAGTATTCATTCCATAGGTACATGGGTGGTTGTTGTGTCCATTTGTGTATAGCTTGACTGCCTCCTAAAAAGGTCAAAGATGTGGAGTTCTTATTGCATAGGAGATAGGCCATATAAAGCCTAAATAGGTGGAGTTCTCCTTCAACTATGTGTGTGTGTAAGGAAGAGACCTTTCTTGAAGTTACGGACTATCCATTTTATTGAAGTAATACAAGGACATGACGTTTGCATGTGCCTACAAATCTTATATTGCTTGTGCCTATTTTGATCAATTGTTTAGTTGTTGGCATCAATCTTTTATATACTGAAACTGTAAGATATCTTGGGTGTCAACTGTCGGTTGGTGGAAATGGAATGAGGTTATTAGTACTCATCTGTTTTAATTGAGATGTATGTTATTCAGTGGAAATGAAATACATGCTATTTATAGCTTCTATTGGTTGGCAAGATTTGCATGGTTTTCTTTCCTTCGGATATAGGAGTGATATTGGTAACAAGGACTGCAATGACGATGAGGATGGGGACATGGCAATTGAGCTCTCTTTGTTGCTCATATGAACGTAACAACCATGTCTAATTCACAAAATTGCATATTAGGCGTTTGTGGTTAATTTTTGCTGATAAGTAACACGTTGAACTCCTTATATTGTGTCAGAATGTGCAAAGCTTTACTACCAGGAGATGAAGAACATTTCAGTGACGATGCAATTTGGGAGACACTTCCTGTAAGTTTTGTTAATGGAAAAACATGCATGGGTTCCTATTTTTCTGTTCTTTTATTGATGGTTTGCTGATACAAGAAGGGAGTTCTGTAAAAGCAACAGGAAGAATTTAGTGGAAAAGGCCTGTTATCTTCACTCTTGAGAGGTTAACAGTTATGAGTTACCTAAATCAAACTCTTCCACAATTTTTTTCCTCATACATGTGCTAAAAAAGGTCATGTGGGGCTTCTAGGATGGCAATGGTAGAGATAACTCTTTCGAAGTTCTTTTTGCGTGGAAAATTTTAATGCATGGAACATAATCAACAAAATTTTCCATTTTCTTTTTAGTTGGGACACCATCTTCTGACCTCTCTATTTTGGCGTAATTTCTCATTTGGATGCTTATAATACATAGGAGCTTGCTTTCAAATGCTTCAAAACGTGTCTGGAATTGTTGTTAATTAAGTGATCAACTACAGAAGAGGATGGCTGCTGCATTTTAAGAATTTTTGCTTCTTCCAAAATAAATAAATATCTTCTATAAGAGGATGAGCTTGTAGATAGTACTTCTCCACTACATGGTTTAAATCTTATACAATTTGATTGACGGTTGCAAAGAACTACGCTAATTTTGAATAGAGAAAGTTTACTTTGGTGAAATTTAGACAGACACATCAGTAAGGGAGCATTCAATCTCTTGAGTCACCATGATTTCCAAGGCATATGTGGCACATGAAGGGGCATGTGATTAGAGACAAGGATGGAGGGGAAGTTTTAAGTTGATAAAACAATGTTTGAGTTGGTTTGATCATCTCCAATGTAGCACTTTTATTGCACCTGTTAGAATTGTAGGCTTGCACCATGAGGAGGCCATTAGGAGAGAGCAAGGTCGAACAAGATTGACATAGGAAAGGAGCCAAGAGCATGAACAGAGTATACCAAATGAGTTCACATTGATAGAAGTCGGTGGAATTTGTTTTGGGTTTCAGTACTTTATAGTTTCTTTTTGGTTCTATTTTAATCCTATCCGCCTAACTAGTTTGACATAAAATATTTGCTGTCGTGTATTCGTGATTAATAATGATGAATGAGTTTGCCAAGTGGTTTAAAAGAAACAAATCTATAGCAGTAGCTCCCAACTGAACTTGTTGCAGCAATAAATTGGCATATGCTGAATGCTCATGAAAACGAGCATTCTGAGAAATTTGAATTTGCTCCAGTAAAATATCAATACAAAAAGAATTACAAGTCCTTGCATGGGACAAAAACCTGTGGAGACCAGTGCCAGATTGCTCCTACCATGTCATGATTCACAGGCCAAATGATGGTGGTTCTGACCATCCTGTGTTTGATTTCATAACACAAATAATCTAGATAATTGTAACATGTTATATTTGGCCCCTTTTCTGTGAGCATATGACTGTTCTTCTGGAATTGCAACAGTAATATTTTCTCGTCATTTGTAGTCACAGTGCTACTTCCACCTTCAAAATTAGATTAAATGTGCTAAAGGAACAAGAAAACAGCAACTGTGCATTGTTCTTATAATGAAGTTTATATGCTAGCATGAATCTTGCTCCAACTTACACAAATAACTGCTACTAACTGGCCAGTCACTTTTTTGTTTTCCAGCATTTCTGGGTTTCTATTTCCATGATCTTCTTCATTGCTGCTACCTTGTTCACCCTCTTGAAGCTATGTGGTAATATTCTCCTCAAGTGACTCTATTTTACTGCTTAATGTATATGTTTCTGTTTTCTGGTAACATATGATTGGAGCATTTATTTGTGATTGTGGTTTATAATTGCCATCATTTGACCTATGCAACATTTCTTTTTTCATATTTGGTAGAGAAATGAAATCATTGATGCTATGCTTACCGTGTTGTGCTTCTTAACATATACCAGCATGCTTAGTGTATTTTTGGTGCATGCCTGCTTATTTATTGATTATATGGGATTTTACTTACGAGTTACATGTTGCAAGCACATAATATTGGGGTTTACTTGGTATATATAGATAATTCACTTGCAGTATATATATCTTGATTTGTTGCTTGCCATCCAACTCTGTTCTTGACATGCCAATTACTGGTCCCCTGCCTCCTTCTGGACATGTGCAAGTGTAATCTGATTTAATGTTTTTTGGTGTGTCGTGCTTGATTATCCTTGTTAAATTTTCTCAGCATCCCCCAAATAACTTTCACTGGCTTGAGAAATAATTCACTTTCTTATGGGATCGATCATCACTAGTGGAAATCTACACCTTATCTATTTCTAATCACTTCCATTTAGCAGGTAATATAGGTGCTTTAGGCTGGTGGGACCTGTTCATAAATTTTGGGTATTGTCCCTTTCATATCAGGCAGTATTTCCATCTTGTTTCTAATACCTTTTAGTTGCTTTAACTCGTTGAAATCCGCGGTACAGAATTGCAGAGTGCTTCGCCTTTCTTGTTTGCACAAGGTGGTCTAATCCAGCGATTCACAGAAATTCTCAAACACCTGAAGCAAGCTCGTCATCCACGACTATTAGATATCTCGACTGGAATACTGGCTTAGTGGTTTCATCAGATGATATCTCTGAAGATAGGACATGCGGTCTGCAAGACATTGGTGGCCACATAACGAAAATTCCCATTATTGCGTTTCAAGTACTGCTTTGTATTCACTTGGAGGTATGTTAAACCGTGTGATCATCTAGCTATTTTTAGGATTTGATGTTCTTAATTTCTTTCAAAAAGAAAATAAATGTACATTATGGTCCTTTCAAGTTTCAGAAAAAACCTGGCTCTCCTAGTGTTATCCCTCTTTCCGTTGTCTTCTCTCCTTTACTTGTACTGCAAGGAGCAGGAGTTCTCTTTTCTGCATCTAGATCAGTGGAGAAAGTTATCATCTTACTACGTAGTGGGGCTGGCACAGGGAGATACTTTTTCTTTTCTGCTAGAGCTCACGACTGCTTTGGGTTTTTGTACCATGGCTCTAGGTAAACCAAGTGGCATCAGAAGAATTGATGAAGTGTGTGCAATTACCTTAGTCGAAATACACCGTTCTTTTTACTCTAATCTTATGCGTAGGTTGCTTGGTTGGTGGTCCATTGATGAAGAAAGTCGAGAAGAACAGGCACAACTTTACCATGATGGGGCTTCAGGGTGAGTGCCATTACACCTGCTTAACATAATCAAACATATAAACATTAAAAACTTGAAAAACCGATAGTTATATTTATTGCGGTGATCAAAAGAGGCAACTTGACACTGAGTTGGGGGTGGGTGGAGACATAGAAATCACTACAAAAATAGCGATTTTTGCTGCTGTTGTGGCACAATCACCGAGGTGGAGGTCGCTATGCGTTCGACATTTTTATACATTTGTATCTGTGCAGTTATAACACTTTCTGTGGATATCCACCTGAAGTAGTAAAGAAGATGCCCAAGAAGGATCTTGCTAAGGAGGTAAGCACCAGCTTTTTATTCTGTGTATCCAAATTTTTTCCTGAAAACCTACACACACTGTGTTTGCCTCTTACCATAACAAAGGGCCATGGTAATCTATGATTAATAAATTTAATCTTTAATTATCCTATCAGGTTTGGAGACTTCAGGCTGCTCTTGCTGAGCAAACCGAAATCACAAAAGTCAGTCAACAGGAGTACGAAAGACTTCAAAATGTAAAAGTTTCTGGATCTTGTTTCTTGGCTGATATTTTTTTCACTTCAGCTTTAATAGCTGACCTATATTATTGATCCATATTCATTAAACACACTTAGGGGCAGTTTACCAAGTGCTTATCTATCGGGTGTCACTTGCCTTAGCGGGTGGGTATGGCAAGGACCAATAATCTGAACCTGGTAAGAGGATAGCAAGGACTGATAACCTTACCTGGTAAGGGAGGAGAAAACTCTTGCATGGTAAGCGCTTACCGGGTAAAAAACACTTATCAACAATCCATTTTGATGGCCAAAAATGTTACCTAATAAGCTAATTGAGGGTGGTGATTATTGTTGGGTAAGCCGGTAAGCGTTTGGTAAACAGCCCCTTAGTATCACTAGTTCTTGAGAGAATTGAGAGTTTTATGGTCTCGGAACTATGGAATGAGCAGAAGACATGAGCAATCATCAGGTTGGGCATTGGATTGTTCATTACATGCCTTACTCCTTCCGCTCCAATTAAGTGTCCGTAACAGAAATGAGAGACAGTTTTAAACATGCATAATCATTACATGCCTTACTCCTCTGTCCCAAAACAAATGTCCACAATGAAAAAAGCACATTGTGTGTAATTATCAACAAAACTTAATTTACTAAATGACAATTTTAACCTAAACGATAGAGGGTGTAATGAATTTCTCCATCTCATAATTAAGGGTAGAGTCAGAAAGTAGACACTTGCTTTGAAAGTTGATAATTATCTTGGACAAACAAAAAAAGTAATTTTCCTCATTTGAATACATATTATTGCAGGAAAAAATTCTATGTAGGGTCTGTTTTGAAAGAGAGATGAGCCTAGTACTCCTCCCTTGTCGGCATCGGGTCCTTTGCAGGTACTCCTATTGTTCTTTCAGGGTGTGTTTGGTACACATGACAGAATGGGACATGACGTACTGTCCTAATATCAAGACTTGGACTGGACTGGACTGGACTGGACAAACCTGAGTGAGACAAAAATACGTTTTTCCGGTGGTACAGAAGTTAACAAGATTGTTAAATTACTAAACTACCCATATTAAATTAAAACCCTAAAACCTTCTAGAATACATTCACCGGCCTACCTCACTCTCACTCGTTCAATCCTTAGTCCTTTCTAGACATTGTACCAAACACAACCTCAGGTATATAATCTATTGTCTATAAACTGTCATCGTGATTTCTTTTGACCTTTCTCCGTGCAGTACCTGCTCCGAGAAATGTAAAAAGTGCCCCATTTGTCGTGTTAGTATTGAGGAACGGGTGGTTGTATGTGATGTATAGCCTTTAGTTAATCCGTGCGACCCGGAAGCTTAGGACATAGTCACATGAATGAGTAATTGAAGTTGCAAAGAAGATGCAAGATATGCAAAAAATTTGCAGATTCCGAGTAACTTTACAATGTTCTTTTTGTTTTATTTTGGTGGGTAAATGCATATATATGTATGAATACACATATTTCATTTAGAATATTTGAGAAGTTGTCACAGTTTTTAGAATTACTTTGGTCAAAGGTAATAACGTTTACATGAATCTTTGTAGTTAATTTGTTCAAGTGGTTAGGTCATAATGTTTACATGAATCTTTGTATTTATTCTTGTATCTTTGGCGTAGGGGCTGTTCGGTTGTGGCTTAATGGGCTGTATAGCCCATACAGCTTATTTGCTCAGCCATATACCTGACAGTTCGATAGGAGCTTATTATGGCTGAATCGCTCAGCTAGGAACCACCACTCCTTTGCACTCGGCCATTGAATTTCCACCAAATACCCTTTCCCCAACTTTCAAAAAAAAAAACTTTCATAGGTATGTCCATCTTTCTCCTCCCTTATTACTCCATCGATGGCTTCTATTCAAAGAAAAATCCCACATTTTTTTTTGATAAGGTTCACCTGGGTTTGNAAGCATGCTCCCCTGGGATTAATACTCAGTGGCCCCTGGTTGCTCACCCTCGGATTCGAACTTGGGTGGGTTTTTTCCCAACACCAAACCTTTACCAGTAGGCTGCCCCATTGGGGTTCCCACATATTGCCTTCCATTAAAAAAACACAACTTGCATCGATGTTTCTGATCCGTATCATCGAAGCTAATCCAGAATCGAGTTCTCAGATTTGTTTCATCAAAGCAAATCTTGAATCGAGTTTGGTTTAGGTTTGGTGTTCTATCTCTCATTTCCAAAAACCTTAGGCTGTATTTGGCAAAAATAAGCTAGCTTATAAGCTAGTTCATCCAAACATGTATCATAAGCTAGCTTATTGAAATGCTACTTAGAGTAGCTTTTGGAAGTTTTTTGTAGCTTTTTCCAATTATATCCTTATTAATATTAATTATTAAATTCAAAGATACCATTTTTGGTCATTTTACATACTCATAAGCTAGTTTTTACCAAACATAATTTGTTTATAAGCTAGCTTATCAGCTACTAACTAGCTTATCGCTAGTTTGCCAAACAAAGCCTTAATCCAAAATCGACGTGATTTCAACAACGTACGATTTTGCTCCCTCCAAATTTCTGAAGTGATTTTGCTTCAAATCTCTTTCTCTAGTGATTTCAACAATGAAAATAATTGGTTCTCCAACAATGATTTCAACCCTAAGTTTTTTTTAGTGATGTTACCCCAAATCGTAACCAGAAGGCCGCCTGAGAAAGAAGAAAGAAAGGGTTGAAGGAGTTATCATATTATTCAATGGGTTTTATTTTCTATGAGGAAAAATGGTTTCCTACTTTCTCTAAAGATTTTGACTTTATCAAACAATTATTTTCAAAGTGATTCTATATTATAAACATTAAGTTTTATATATGATTTTATCAAACAATTATCTAAATATGATTTATTAATAAAAATAATTAAGTTTAATATATGACTTTGTCAAATAATTATTTTAATCATTGATTAATATAGACTGAGGGGTAACATAGTCATTTAGGTCATTCAAGCTGTTTATTCAACACAACAACCGAACAACAATTTAAATTTATTCATACAAACAAGTGAATCCCCACAAACAACTTTATCCATACATAACTCAATGAAACTCCAATCGAACAACCCCTTAGGCTCACACGGTAAATACTAACGGGATAAAAGTCATGGTTTTTACTGTGCTCATTTGGTAAGGTAAGTGGCTCAGTAGGAGCTTACCTAATTAACGTTTGGTAAACGAGTGCTAAACTCGAAGTTGCCTCTTATCTGGTAGGAGTCTCTTATTCTGTACGAGTGTTTACAAAAATAATTTTTACCTCTTACTGAATTTAGTAGTGAGGATGAGTCTTCTTTCAAGTGACCAAATTGATGTTAATTTAATCGGTGGAAGAATGCCGGTAAATATACTGTTAGGGACAAACTTACCGTTTATGGATAGTAAAAGCTTTGTTAACTTTAAATTTAAAGAAATTAATACTATTGGTTTCTTAGGAAACATCCTAACGATTCATGTTGTGTCTAGAAATTATATGTAACAATTCAATTATGCAATAAAGAAGTACTTCGACAATCAATCAACAACGAAGTCTGAGTGACTACTACTGACAAGATGATAAAGAATGTAGACGAGTGATCCATTTCGATGACTCCTCAAGAAGATGAGGTATGAACATTATTATGTGGTTTTTTGTTAAACATATAATCTTTTCTATATCAACACACTTACTTGACTACTAGTCTTGGAAAGGAGGGATTCAATAAGGGACCTCTAAGAACTTATGGCCTCTTGAAGTATTGACTTCTAAGTTTTTCTTTGAGCTCGGCTAGCATGAACCTTGATTATGAGCACATAACAATGACTAACATCTTAAAATCTTATATGAACGATTGTCTGGAAATTTCCAAAGAGATGCTAATTCCCTCGAAACTTCTCTCTCTCTCTCTCTATATATATATATATATGTGTGTGTGTGTGTGTAAGGTTGGGTTCCGGTGAGAATTTGAGGTTAAGGTGAATAACACCGTATGTTGAATGTGTTGTATTGTATTGTTCACTTTGAATAACACTGAATGCTGTGTTATTTACTCTAAATAATACATGATTATTTAGAGTGAATATGCCATGTGGTGCGCTCTCAGCTGTCTCACGTGCACAATGAAGAATGAGTTTTTATTTGAACCTGACCCTATATATATATATATAGTATTAGGTTCAAATGAGAAGTGCTAAAAAAA
>LUCG01178795.1:0-10004 GCA_001633085.1 Carthamus tinctorius | reverse complement strand
TTTCCCACTTCATGACTGCTTCGACCTTTGCTGGGTCGACCTTGATCCCTTCCCGGTTCACAAGATGTCCTAGGAATTGGACCTCTTGTAACCAGAAATTGCATTTCGTGAACTTAGCATACAACTGCTCCCTTCGTAGAGTCTCTAACACCTCCCGCAAGTGCTCAACATGATCTTCTTTAGTCTTGGAATAGATCAAGATATCGTCAATGAACACGATAACCGACCTATCCAGCATGGGTCTACATACGCGATTCATGAGATCCATAAACACCGCAGGTGCGTTCGTTAACCCAAACGGCATCACTACGAACTCGAAGTGTCCGTATCTCGTTCTGAACGCTGTTTTATGCACATCTTCCTCCATTACCTTCAGTTGATGGTACCCCGATCGAAGATCTATCTTCGAGAACCAAGCGGCTCCCTGAAGCGGATCAAACAGATCATCGATCCTCGGCAATGGGTATCGGTTCTTCACTGTAAGCTTATTAAGCTTACGGTAGTCGATGCACATTCTCATCGACCCATCCTTCTTCTTGACAAATAGAGTCGGGGCTCCCCAAGGCGAAATGCTCAGGCGAATGAACCCCTTCTCAAGCAACTCTTCCAACTGACTCGATAGTTCTTGCAGTTCCGGAGGTGCCAACCGATATGGGGTTTTGGCTTTCGGTGCCACCCCCGGAACTAAGTCTATCCGGAACTCTACTTGTCTTTCTGGTGGAATTCCCAGCAAGTCTTTCGGGAAGACGTCCGGATACTCACGAACCACTAGAACATCTGCCACAGTCTTCTTTTTCTTTTCTTCTCGACTATCGATCACATATGCGAGAAAACTGATGCCTCCATGCTTCACATGACTCTTGGCCTTTGCTAAGGAACACACTTTCGTCAGACACTTGATTCCGTCTCCTACGATAGTCAATTCTCCCCCACTTGGGGTTCGAACCACTATTCGTTGGTTCTCGTAATCAAAGCGAGCTCCATTCCGGCTTAGCCAGTCATTTCCAGCAACTACGTTGATCTCCTTCATAGGAATAGGGATGAGGTCTATACCGAACTGGACACTACCTATCTCTACTACATTTCCTTTGAAAACGTGCTTACATAAACAGAAATCCTCATCTGCTATTTCTACCTCTAGGGGGCTTTCTAACATACTCTTTTCAAGCATAAACTTTTTACAGAAAGACACACAAACAAAGGACTTGCTAGCCCCAGTATCAAATAACACTAATGCAGGCATCGAATTTTCGGAGAAGATACCTGTTATGACGTCCGGCTCAGCTTTCGCCTCTTCTGCGGTCAACTGGAAAACTCAAGCACGAGTTCTCGGAGCTTCAGCCTTCTTACTCGATCCTCCCTCAATAGCTTTCACAGGTGCGGTACCCGATATCTGGGTCGATCCAGCTGTCGTGGGACATTCATTTGCAAAGTGCCCCGGTTGGAAGCACTTGAAATAGAGTTTTGGCGTCACTTTGCAATCACGGCTAAGATCTCCCGGTTTCCCACATTTATAGCAGGTTCCCGAGCCCATCCTGCACTCCCCTGGATGATGCTTCCCGCACTTTGAACAGCGAGGGTAATCCTTTCTCACTTCCCCCTTCTGACTGGAGGACTTGAACTTCTTAGCTGTCTGAGGCTGAGTCTGAACTGACTCGATCTTCTTCTTCTTCCCTTGACGCTCGAGCTCCAATTCCCTAGCTCGGGCCCGCTCATGCATTTATTGGAACGTGGTGCACTAAGGCATTACCACAAACTCCCTGATTTCAGGTTACAGAATCTGAGTGTATCGGTACATCTTCATCCTTTCATTCGCGACATACTCGCGACAGAATAACGACCGCTCTAAGAACTTGTCGGTGATCTCGTTCACCAACTCCGTCGTCTGAACCATCTGAAGAAACTCAGTAGTGAGTCGTTCCACCTCTATTTGGGGTGCAAACTCCATCCTGAACATGTCTGTGAACTCTTTCCAGGTCATAGCCCCAATCTGCTCGGGCATCCTAGACCGGTTGATCACATTCCACCAGTCTTTAGCTGACCCTCTTAGTAGGTTCGTCGCGAATCTAACCTTCACCTCAACTGGGCAAAAGCTCGCAAGGAATGCTCCTTCCACCTCTGAGATCCATCTTGAAGAGACAGTTGGATCCTTTTCACCATTGAAATTCGACGGTTGACACGCCGAAAAGTCCTTGTAAGTTACCGCTCTAGCCTGCCCCGCTTTTGAACTACCCGTTGCGCCCCTTCTTCCTGACATGGCGGTTTCAACATGCTGAGTAACCACTTGGGTTAACTCCGCTTTCATCTGCTCAAAGAGCCCTGGGAGTAGCTCATGGAACACCTCCCCTACCTCAGCCGCAATAATCCCTCTCAGGTTAGGGATTCCCGACTCATCCTTACCATTTAGGCGGCTGCTGTTTCTTCTCGTATTCACCATACTGGTACAATGACATACTCATTTAGATAATAACCAAAACACATAGCATGGACAAGGGACGTTTCTAGTGATTGTTTCACTATAACCCTCTTAGTAAGCTAAGTAGCTTTCATGCACCTATAATTCCATATCCCATGACCTTGTCCAATTTGTAACCACTCTCATAGTTCAGTCAAGTCTCAACAGTACAATGTAATTGCAATGATATGTGCCCTTATACCATTATAATTACACTCTACTCGTTTAGCCTTGTCCTCACCATTAACGAGGTCACTTCCCGATCTTAGTCATCCACATAACACGTAAACATGCACTACCACTAGCACTCTTAGTAGTAGTTACTTATCACTATAGTGTCTTAGGCATTCACATGTATTTCACCGATTTATAATCGTCCAACATCAACACATACAAGTCATAACATATCGTACATGTACTCATAACGAAAACTGACAGGATCGGAATTCAATCAAGAATTAACACACACTCAGAATATTACTAAAGAAGTTTTTAGTAAATCAAGAACAATGGAATCAAAAGGCTTTTGTATTGATCAAGTTGAATGATTACAAACTAAAGCCCCAATCTGCTTATGAAAAACAGACGTGCACTACTTCTCTAATGCAAGGATCAAGAATGAATCTTGAGGCTAAAATTTTCTCTCTAAACAACTTTCTCTCAAAAACGTATCTATTCTAAACAGAGTCTATCTCTAAATACAAAATAAGATTACAAGATAAAGGAAACAAAATCTTCTAAATCTTATCCAAGTAAATCGCATTCCTTATCTTGAACCTTCCATTCTGTTGACAGCAGTAACAACAAACAGCAGTAACATCTTCAGCAGCATTAAGATCTTCAACAGTAGTAAGTTGTTCAAACAGCATTAACCTTCTTCAACAGTGTTAACCTTCAACAGCATTAACATCATCAACAGCAGTAAGATGTAGTAACAGTAGTAACTTACTACTGTTTCTTCACAGTAGCAGTAACTTACTGTTGTTCTTCAGTGACAGCAATAACTTACTACTCTTCTTCAGCAGCAGTAGTAACTTACTGCTGTTCTTCAAAGTACTACTGTTTCTTCATAGCAGCAGTAATAACCATTTTATCCTCCTATCCTAGCATTATAAGTTCAATCTTGCATTGACAGCATTCATAGTAGCTAACATAGCATCAATGTCGTTCATACATAATCAACATGTTGGTCCCAAAAGGTGACCTTCAAGTACTAAGGATATATAGTGAGATTATAGAAGGGGGGGTTGAATATAATCACACCAATGTTTTCACTTGCAAATTCTTTGTTTATTATAAACACTAAGAATTTACAGATTGTTTGCAGAAAGATTAAACCCAAGTCTAATCTAAACAATCTAAGTTTTGTTTCACTATGCACTAGTGAGAATACAAGAAGGATAAGAAAATAGAAGGGTTAAGAGAGAAAGGATTTAGAGTATAGAAAGGATGAAGAAGAAGTATGAAGAACATCCTCTTCAGGTCCTTTTATACCCTTTGCATTAAATGCATGCAGACCTACTACTGTATATGTGTCACAATGTTAGAGGTCCTTTTGTACTATTTACTATAAACAAATACTAATGGATGGTGTGCAAAAGTGTGCTTATAGTGAACAGTTGCCTTATGGGCTGATACGTACGGAGGGAACAGTAAAGTAACTGTCCTCTTGTACTATGTGTCAGATAGGGCATGCAATCCTTTTGTGCATAAGACAAAAGACATCTTTTGGTTTCTTCAGGATCAAGATACTGATCAGTGAGGAAGGCCCTGATACTAAGGAGGATCAGGGGTCACTGTATCCTGATGGTCTTCAGAACTTCATACGAATTTGATCAGTCTGCTATCACTGAATTCCGTCTTCAGATCACGAGCAGTGTTGTTCCTGTCATCAGCTATTTCTTCGACGTCGCTGATGGTTCTTTGAATAGGATTTAGATGTCTTCAGGAGGTCCTTGCTTAGGGTCAGGATCAGTAGTCTCCAAAACAAACTTTGTTAACTCCTGATCCTGATCATGATACTGAAAGTTAAATGCTTGAACATGATTGAACTATACTAAACAGACTCAGTAATAATTCCTCAAGCTATAATTTAAAAGCATAGACCTATTCACTAAGTAAAGTAAAAGAATCATTATCATTTCATCAGATCCTAGGAGAGTTGGATCAACAATCTCCCCCTAAATGATAATGATAAGACAATAGAGAAATTGTCTAATTCTAGAAAGAAAAAAAAATTAAGTCTAGAGTAAACAGTAGGAAATATAACTCATAAAGATACATGTCCCATTTACTGTTTTGAGGGATCCTTTTCAGTACTTTGATGGAATGAAGTACAATGCACTTAGAAGCATTTTCATTAATCTCATAAGGTTTACAGTACAAGAGTAGAGAAAATACATAAGTACATAAATACAATACTGAAAGATGAATTTACAAAAGTGTCCTAACTATCAGATTCTTC
This sequence comes from Carthamus tinctorius, assembly GCA_001633085.1. Lineage (NCBI taxonomy): Eukaryota > Viridiplantae > Streptophyta > Magnoliopsida > Asterales > Asteraceae > Carthamus > Carthamus tinctorius. Next base: position 5,085 of record LUCG01178795.1, on the reverse strand, counting down.
ATTCTTAACATGTATGTTCAGTATGATCTCTCCCTTGGCAATTCTACCATCCAATATGTTCCTGATAGCTTGAGCGAATGCCTTGGAATCTTCAAAAGTTTTGTCTTTTCCAACATAGAGAAGAACCGTAATCAGATGTCCTGAGGGAGCCTTGAACAACTCACTGAATCTTTGGAAGTGAATGTTGTTGAAGTTGTCGAGGAAGAAAATCCCATGGACCGGTTCAGTAATGACAAGACTTTCTCTTGGAGTAACTCCTGAGGGAAGAGAAAGATCCAGCATCGAGAGATCTTCGTTGTGTAGATGAGAGGAACCTGAAGTAGGTAGACAAGAAGTGTATCTCCTTTTTGAAGTTCCTCCTGATCGTCTTATAGGAGGCTGAGCAGTGTGAGGAGCAGGATGGAGCAAGGAATCAGGGACTTCGATTGTTCTTCTGATACGAGCGATAAGTCCACTGATAGTCTCTACCACTTGTGTCTTGTACTTAGCATTTGCTCGGGGAAGAAGACTTCGTATTTCATTCCACTCTGTCAAGTTGTATCTGTCTAACTTGTCCAGAGTACGTTGAACGTCCTTTACTCCTGGCCTTTTAATGGTGATGAAGATCTTACCAGGATGTCCTCTTTTGTCTCTTGTTTTGTTGTGAGAGACAACTGTAATTGGAGCACCGTGCTTCCTCAGGTGAAGTCGGTCTCTGCACCATTGTCTTTCTTTAGTATCCTCCTCAGCGCCTGTCTCTACCCTCTTGTTGAAGACTTTCAGGGCTACCCTCTGAGCTAGAATTGGATCTGCTCTTATTTGTTCATCTTCCAGGACAAAAGTCTCAGCTAGCTGAGATGCAGCTTGAGCTGATTGGAAGGTTTCGTTCCTTATTCTTTCGAGGTCCTCCTGAGCTTTTATTGACTCTTCGTACTCTTCCTTGGAGAGGAAGGCGAACTCGGAGTCCTAAGAGGTACGAAGAGGAATTTTTACTCTTGTACTCTCCAGTCGCTCAACTACCTCCCTTAAGCATCTATCCCTGTTGACATGAGTAGAAGTGTTAGTGATGTCAAGGTGGTTCTCACCCTCTGATCTAGGGGAGTTTGAAGGAGGGGTTTCAGGAGAAGAAGGAGGTGAAGAGAAGTCTTCAGATAGGACTTCCTCATTAGAGGATAGGTCTATCGGGTTTGAGGGTCCTGGAAGGTCTAGGTTAGGGTTTGAGTTTGAGGTAGAAGGTTGAGAGGTTGGAGGGTTAAAAGAGTTTAGAGGGGTTGCATCAGTGGCTAGGGGTGGTACAACCCATGTAGCATCACGAGCTAGATTCCTCGTGGATTCTGAGCGGCTTCTTTCCATCAGGTTTATTATGTCTACGGTGACTGAACCGAAGTCTAAAACCTGCTCAGTTGGTTGAATTTGGGTTTGAGGAGTTTCAGTGGTTTGGATATTGGTTTCAGGTAGGTTTAGGTTTTGGAAGTTTAGGATTAAGGGTTGGTAAGGTATTATTTGAAGGTTTGGGTTTGGTGAAGGGTTTGGGTTTTGGATTGGTGAGGAGTCTGATGAACTATCAGACAAGGTGATGGTTTTAGGTTGAGTGTTTGGTTTAGGTTTAGGTTTAGAAAATATAGTGGAGATGGGAAGTTTATCGGAGTCAGGAGATGAAGGGGAGGATGTACTAGGTTGTTCAGGGTTCTCCCCCTGAGGTTGTGCATCAACTGAGATGTTGAGGTTCTCAGTGGCTCCTGAGATGGACGCTATTTGTTCAGGAAGCCTCTCAGAGCCGAAGAGGTCTTCCTCATCGACGGTGTCTTCATCGTCGGTTCCCTCCTCATCTTCATTTTCCACCCATTCATTGAGAGGAAAGTGTTCCGCTTGGTCGCCAGGGAGATGGCGATTCAGAGGTGGATTCCTCTCCCCCTCAACACGTGCCACATCCTTAGAGTGTGCATGTGTTGATACACACCTCTAAAGGAGAGAGGCCATGTTTTGCTGTAGGAGGGAAGAGGACAGCATGCCTGCGACGAGGGACTCCAGCAGTGCCCTGTCGGTGTTGGAGAAGGAAGGAGCAGGAGGAGCAGCAGCAAGTGTAGTCACGGAGTTGGCAAGCTCCGTAACTTTCTCCTTTAGGGCCAAAAGCTCTTTCTCCTGAGCTTCGAGGCGTGTCACCACCTCTTGTTGAAAATTTGTGATAGAGGTGGATCCGGTGGTGACAGCGGTGGTGAGAGCTGGTAGGGCGTTCGTCTTCAGATCCTGAATGGACTCTGAGACAACGTTGGAGGAGGAGGCGAATTCAGTCACCTTCGCTTGGATCTCATCCAGCGAAGGGATGTTGATGTAGACGCCTGAAGACCGAGTTGCAGTGGCCTTGGCAGCAGCAGTGGTGGCTTCAGCAGCTTTTGCTTCAGCAGCTTCAGCGACAGCCTTGGCTTGGGCCAACTCTTCCTTCAGGGCATGATTGCGGAAGGCTTCAGTAGCCTCCTGCATTTGTAGAGCAGCCCGTGCCTCCTGTAGGGCCCTTTCAGAGGAGGCCCTCCTGTTCCCGGACTCACTGAGTTGGCACTCAGTGTCCATCATTGTGAACGCATCGAAACTTGAAGAATCAAGATCGATAGGTTCAGTTTGTTGTGGAGGCTGCAAAATTGAACCTGTAGAAATAAAGTTAGCTAAATGAGTACTAGAGGACTCAGAAGCTTTCATAGAAGAAGAAATGGTAAGTTTAAGATAGTTACCTGAGGCTGGCACGACATCCAAAGGATTGCCATCCAGGTTCTCTGAGTGTTCGAGTAGAACTACCTCAGGTTCAGATTGGGTGGATGCTCCCCCTGTGGGAAAAGAAGTGTGAGATAAAGGAGATGGTCTTTGAAACATCCTAGGAAGGGTAAGATAGTATTTCTTACCAGCAGGAGCTTCCTTGTTCTTCTTCTGCACCACAGACTTGGTGCGTTTGGAGAGTGGTGGTGGTGACGAAGAGAATGTTGGTGGTCGCTTGTGCGACGATGGTTGTGCAGCTGGGGAAGTCAGTATGGGTTAGATACTGACGTAGCATGCGAATAAGAAGAAGTGGGAGGTTTGGAAGAGATGAAAGAATTCATACCTGATCCTGACGTTGGAGGGATGGTCCTGTCAGTAGATCCTGTCCCTTTGTCTCTTGGAACCACCAGTACGTCGGAAAGAGGGACATCGTCAGCTTTCAGAGTCACTTGATCTAGGGTTTTAGATCCTAGAACAGGACTTGGAGAGTTCCCTTCCTTGGGATAATTGTCCTTCAGATGAAGCTCAAGGAGTGCTGAGAAGAAGCGAATGTAGGGAACAATAGCCTGACGTTTCACCTCCTTGACTCTGCGGAGCATATCCTCGAAGATTGGCTTGACATAGTCGAACTTTCGGTTCTTGATCGCAGAGTAGACCATGTGCTAAGTGGTGCTTGGGAATTGTTCAGTGTTGCCGGTCTTCGCGGTCAGGCACTGACCAAATGTGCTCTAGATGTAGCAAAAAGTCGCGTTCAGAGACGACTTCTTGATGGTAAATGGGTTCTTGTAGATCACACCTTCCTTGAGGCCATTTGAAGCCTATAGCGTCAAGGAAGTCGATGAGCTCTTCCTTTGAAGGAGGTGGAGGGTATCTGGCATATGCCTTGATTTTAAGCATCCTCCTTAGAGTGCTGAGGCCGAACTTGACCACCTCATCACCAAGTTGGAATTTGATGATGTCCTGTTGCTCGCCCTTGGAATCAGTTCCCTTGGATGCAGAAGCAGTAGCCCACAACTGTTTCAGTAGAGCTTTGTTCAGCGTAGGGTTGAGAGTGAACACCTTCTTCAGAGGACTGGATAGCAGGAAGTCCTTTGCAGGGATGAGATATTCTTTGCCTTTTGGAAGGTCAAAGAGTTCCATATGGTTGTTAGGTTTTCATTGTAGATCATCAGGATTAATGATTCGTGGTAGTCGTGCAGTAGAAGCAACTTGCATTGCTTCTTCAGTCAGCTGAATATCCAGGGAAGCGCTCGAACCAAAAACAATTCTGTAAGAAAAATAAAATAACATACATGGATGATTAAAGTATCCAAAATATGTATCTTTTCTTCATTTTGATATGAACAAAGTTTTGAGTATTGTTCATACTCAAAATGGTGAAGTCCTTTTACACAGAATAGATTAGATACTAAAAACACATAAAGAAAATGTGCTTTAGCAAGAAAAACTTAACTAAAATCTAGATGAATAATATCAAGATTTGAGTTAAAATAAGAGTTCTTAAAAGAAATAAGATCACTTATTTTGAAGGTTTTAACAAAAACTTTTTAGGGTTTTTAGGGTTTTGACCAAGATCAAACGGAGTGATCTTGGTGTTTTTGAAAAACGTTTCGATCAATTATGGGTTGTTGTTGAAGAAAGATCAACCCAGAATGAAGAATGTTATGAGTTATAAACTTACGATGATCGAAGGTAATCGAAGAAGGGAGTGAGAGTTCTTGGATTGTTCTTGCTGTTCTTGCCTTAGCTGCTTTGAATACTCGAGAGTGTTTTGTGAGCGTAAAGAGTAAAAAGCATTTGAATGAGGTTTTTATACCTCTTGGGTTGGAGAGAGAAAGAGCAAGAGAAAGAAAGAAGCGGCTAAATTCAAATGTAATGATGAAAAAGAAGGTACACGCGCTTTCACGCGTCAGACATACATCGTGGGGTAACCGCAAACGTCATGGTACGTGTCAGATTTTTCAAAACGTTATCTTTTGCCACAAAAATCGCTTTTTCAGGAGACGTTTCCTATTTCTATGATTGAGGAAATCTCTTGGGAGAAGAGTACTTATCAGAGAAGTACTGTTTTGGGAAAAAACTTCTTATCACATTAAATGCAATAAGGTTTGAAAGTTCAGGGGTACTTTCCTANACTGAATATATGTGACTCCTGAAGAAATTTATTCATCAGGATTCAACATTCCCAGTTCACTGATGAGCATGTTAAAACGTGTTACATCCAGTGGTTTCGTAAAAAGATCAGCGAGCTGATATTCAGTAGGAACAAAATGAAGTTCAATATTACCATTCATTACATGATCTCGTATGAAGTGATATCTTACTTCAATGTGATTTGTCTTGGAGTGCAAAACAGGA
>LUCG01178769.1:0-14457 GCA_001633085.1 Carthamus tinctorius | reverse complement strand
GGGTCGTCTAAGAGACCGGCACGGGGGTGCCGTTTTTTTCCGTGCCGACGGATCTCGACGGTGTTGCCGAAGGTACCGCTCGGTACCGTTTCCCTGCCGAGGCCCCATATGCCGATCGGCTGTGGATGGCTTAAGAACCTCACTTACTATATTGTTTCTGTCACGTCATTGACACCTCAACAAAGTAAAAACCTTCTTAAACCTCCTGCAATGGAGGTTCTTACAAAAAATCACATCTTCTTTTTGTTTATTTATCAATTATTATATAAATTTAATATATACATATATATTAAAAATTCAAATATAATTTATTATTTTCATTTTTGTATTAATTTTAATTTTTCAATCTATATATTTTATTAACATATATGAAAAACAATTAAAACACAAATATAATTTTATACTACAATTATAGAAAGATGCAACGTTACAGAAATATTAATCTTTAAAAAAGTACCAGTAAAAAGTTATAGTAATATAGATCGCTCGTAATCTCGATTTGACCAAATATGTTCAACCAAGTAAGAGCAGACTTGATGAAGAACTTCATTTGAGCGTATCTCGAAATTTCTTTGAAGAAGTTCTTGGAATTCATGGGTGGAATCTTGAAATATTTGTGTCAAGTTATTTACCCCTTCATCGATCCAATTGATCATCATGTCACCTTCATCATCAAAAGCAGTTGCGACAACACGTAGATACTCATCGTAAGATATTATATAATTTTTAATATATGATTGATCATTTAATTTTGATTTACNAAACAAAAAAACAAAAAAAATATTTTATAATAACTATTTAATTTAGTTTAATATATTTTTTATTGCACAATATATATATTTTATAGATTTATTAAAAGAAAAAATGGTTAAGAAATAACAAAAATAATAACATATTAGGCAAGCATTACAAAAACCCGAGTTCTTGTTCAAGCACCTGGATTCCAATAAAAACCTGTTACTAGATAAAAACCTCTATTCCACCGTAGAAATTCTTACAAAAACCCCAAAACAACCTCGTAAGAAACCTCCACAATGGATGCTCTTATTCACCGACTGCTACTCTTTTAAATGTATCATTGAGCTCTTGACATGTTTCTTTTAAGGAAAGCATGTTTGGGACTTTGGGTGTTGTCAAAAGAAAAAGAAAAGAACAACCACAGAGCCCCAAATTTATTTTATATTACACAATTTTTCAAGAAAATGCAAGGAGATTGAAAAGACTAAATTGCCCCTCTTATGTACCATTAGATATGTATCTCTCCTCTACCATTATTTTAACTAGCAAATGGTTAGAACTTAGATCTAATAAGGTGTAGTAGAAATATGCTGACATCGTAGAATTCCGGCAGCACCACCGTAACACAACCACCGCTCGCTGCCTTTGTTCATATTCCATCTTACACCATGCATTCCAACCTTCTTACAAGGAAGCACTTCTCCCTCTTCCTCTCTTTCTTTTTTTCCTTTTTTTGAACCGCTCTCCTCCGACCCTGAATCACTCCCTCCACCATTGCCATCGTAACAAAGAGCTGCCAACAACAAAAAAGATATGAACAAAATGACGGTTTTACCCTTTTAAGAGTTTATGAAAACAATAACGATAACGAACCTAAAGGTTGTTCCTCTGGTGGTTGGCACTTCAACATCTGCTCCTTGGCTCTCTTCTCCTGATTCGAGCGGGATTTATAACCGCGTCTCGATTTTGGGGTGTCGCTCCATTTGTTTGATGAGTTCTTCATAGGGAACGGTATGTTGGGTAATGGAGATAGAACGGTAAGAGTTGATTCTTCCATGGTCACAGCTCCACAGAGATAATGGGGCTCCCGATTTCTGGATGGGTCTTTCTCCACTGCTTTGATCGTCAGCTGAACAAGATCAAATTCAATTCACTTTTCATCATCATTCCTTACATATCTTCCAAACATTATGTACTCCCTTCGTCCCACATCCACAATTAAAAAAAAAGGCAAACAGTTTTGGAAAAACCTGTAATTCCTAAATGACAATTTTACCCTTGAAAGTGGAGAGATTTTCTTAATCCCATAAATAAAGTAGAATTTGAAAGTTTGAAAATGGGAACAATTAAAAACAAACTGAAATAGAAATGTGGAGACTTATACTAGGACGAACGGAGGGGTTGATAACTTATGAGCTTATGTATAAAAAAACATATAATTTTCTTGATCCTGTTTCTTTTTTGGCAACTCTAAGCTGAACATCAAGCTTGCAACTAAAATGCGGAGTTGGTGAATGAATGGTTTAAGACAAGTAAAAAGCAAGAGAAGAAAAAACAGACCTGGAAATGTAGAGCTTTACCATCTGAGCAGCAGTATGCAACCATGCCTAACATTTAAGTTGCAAATTGTAAGACTACATACTGGATTTCTTCTCTAAAGAATCAGACCTCTGAATTACGAAATACAAAGATGGAAAAATGGTTCCAAAAGGAACCCTAAAAAGCATCTATATTTAAACAAGATGAATCAAATACAAGGACAAGTAGTCAGATTTTTTATGGTTTTTATATGTTATGTCCTCCATCAGTAAATTTCACATTTCCCAGCCAAAAGTGCTGAATTTTAGCTTTAGCACTTACATTTTCACTATTCACCATAACAGCACTAATCATCTCCAACCAATTAGTGTTAAATTTTAGCACATTTATGTCTTTGACCAATATTTATGGAGATATCTTTCAAATATAATCAGTTTTTATGTATNCACTAAAAACTTACAGTAATTTTATAGAAAGAGAGAGAGAGATTGATTATTAATACAATTTATATGAGAACATGTTCGTTAAAATTAGAAGTCACCTGTTAGTCTTGACACTTGAATACTCGTAATTGAAGATGATGAACAATGATAGCTATGTGATGAATGTCGCTGTGCCGAAACCAAGGATCCACCGGTAACAGGGACATCACACGCAGACTTTGATATGCTGATTATCTGTATTTCTCCATCGTCAAACGATAAAACAACACATCTAAGCACGAAAAGAAGCAAAATTACGAGTTATGTCGAAGCCAAAATGCAGAAATAAAGAAAGCAGATCATATGATACCTTGGATCAGGATGCCAGTCCAGACTATTTATGATCCTCTCGAACGGATTTACATCCCAAAGAGGACGAAACGGATCACTACAAGGAATACCAACTTGTCAAGATCTATAAATAGTTTCCACGCAACTTCAGTTCTCTCCGAGTAACAAAAATATCATTTTGATAATGTAGTGGATATTGAACATGACCTCATTTCTCATAAAAAAATCAGAGAAATTTTTACGAGTCCAGGACTATAATTTTACACATTACTAAAAGAAGAGGAAAAGCATGATGTTTTGGCATGCATTATAATTGAATTTGAAATGAGGAATAATTTCAACATGCACTAGAATAAGGTGGCTACAATCATCTAAGTGACTCCTAACACAGATACAAACACAATATTTGGCAAGCAGAAGATGAGAGAAACTAGATGGACATCCAACTGATTGAGCTACTGGCGAGGATGTAACTTCCAATAATAGCCTGTGAAGGTCTCAATGAGAGTTTGCATTATCATATAGTTGTAACAATTAGGAAGGCAATTCTGTAGGTTAATATTCATAGTATTGAAGAAGATGCAGAAGAAGATATAATCATTATTATTTCCATCTATCCGATAGAGCAGATGGTCTAACAAGACAATGAAAAGGTAATAAGAGTCGAAGCATCTTATCAAGTTATCAGCCCTTTCCTGATTCAAGGCCTATAAGGCATAGGAAAAATGTAAAATACTGCCTTCACATTATTTTCTTATAGAACTGCAGAACATAAAAATCATGATCACTAGAAACAAATTTTTAGAATTCCACACAAAATAAACCAAATATACTTACCGTAGATCCCAAAACTTTGCACCTTTATGACCAGCAGTAACGATTATATTCGCACTCTCAGAATCACTGCATGTATTAACAATAAAGAGGTTTCAAAAAACAAAAGACGTAAAGGAATATTTTAAATTTCTCAACCTACAATAATGACTGACCTCGGCAGTGGTGCCCATGCCAACGCCCTTATAGGAACTGTATCTGCAGTAAAGCAAAGCAAAGGTCTGGTATCTGCAAAACAAAAAATTTAAAACTGAAATCAACTGTTAAAAGTAACAAAACTAATTAGTAAAAACCATTAAACATAAGAATACTGTCTGGGTTTCATGTATAAACTCTCAAGAGAGATCAAAGGCACAATTTCTACCTTATGTGAAATAGATTACAATCAAAACATGCCACGCCTAGAAGATACAAGCACATGCCACATATTACCAGTTGGAAAATAAATACATAGCATGAGTACCTTTCAGAGGACCATCAGCAGAGAACTTCCATAGAGCAACCTAGATGTAAAGAAATATATAAGTTTTACTAGTGACGGATTCAATAGCCATTATGTGAATAAGAACGGTGGTAATAGACTAATTACCTACTTTTCTGTATTCATATATGTTTGTGTGCTTATAAATGTGATATATCTATGAATGTAACTATGTGTCTATTTTACCGGTAGGCAAGAATGATATAATGAAAAGAAGTATGAGATATATTTCACATACTCATTAGGATAATAGAAAAGCACATAGATAAGAACCCTCATGATGCATTTGGTACGCAGAACAGGATGGGACAAAATAGAACAAGCTTGTCCCATGTTTGGCAGGCATCTATGTGGGACACACCAGAACTAAGTAGAACAAGAGTGGGACAAGTCTGTTCCATCCTACCCCCTGGAACTAAGTAGAACAGAGTCAGATTTACCCTTATACCCTTCAAAATACAGATTGATTTTCTCTTTCATGATAATTGCTTCATACTTAGGGGTGAACAAAACTCGACCAAATCCGAAAAACTGAAAATCCGTTCCGAGAAAACTCGAATCTACCTAACCCATATAACTCGAACTAACTCGATCTTCGAAATCCAACTTTTTGACGAGTTACTCAGTTCACGTAGGGTCTCCGTACCCATCCCGAACCCACCCGAAACCCGAATAAAACCTTTTATTAGTACTTTTTGTAACTTTTATATGTAGTTTTTTGAGGTTTGAACTTTATTTTTATTAATTTAAGTTTTAACGTTAGAAATCTGAATTTTGGAGTTTGAATTAATTTTAATCTTTAATGATTAAGCATGTAAAACGAAAGGTTAAGATTAAATTTATAGCCATTATATTTAAGTAAATTTTTATTTGATATTTTTTATTCAAATTTTGTTACTTAAACTATAATCGGGGACTACATTTCATACCCGAATCCCGATCGAAAATACAACTAATAATGTACATTGCTATTATTTATCTTGCAAGCTATGAATTTTCTATTATATATTTGATTATAGTTTTGTTGATACATAGATTATAGTTTTTTGTTTTTTGTTAATTTTCATTTAGATTGGCTATTAGGTAAAAGAACACTAAAAATCTCATCAGGGGTAAAATGGTCATTTAATCAATCATGTTCTGTCCAGTCCTGCCCTGTCATGTCTTACCAAACGCTGAACAGCTGTTCTGTCCTGTCCTGTCCTATTCTATCTTGTCTTGTCTTGTCCTGTCTGCATACCAAACGCACCCTCAAGGAACACAAAAAATATAGGCACAATGCTAAATTACCACTCCGTCATGACAACCAGCCAGAATGAGATCATGAGGAGACGATGTCGACCACTCCAGTGTTAGGGGAATGCTGTATAGAAAAACATTACATACAAAAAATGTGGTCAACAGAAAGAAGCAAAATGAAGCTTAGAGTGGAAATTAGCAGGAGCCATCGATATATTTGAAACGTTGGTTAACAAAAATACTTAAATAGCAGATTAATTAGTGCATAAAAAGAATCAACAATCCCATGGTAATAATACCCAAAGCAATCAAACAGCTAGCGCTTGAAAGCTTCCATCCACAAGTGAAAGTAAATTCTATTTATGTTATCTTATCATAAACTTACATCGAATTCATGGTGGTAGTAAAAATCGCTGGAAGAAATGAAGGGCCAAGGTGACACCATATCTATAGAACAAAGAATAAAACTCACAAGGAAAGAGAATTATGTATTACCTTTGTCTATCACCAGACTTCAACATCGAACATCTGAATACCGGTTCCAGCTTGATAAAGCGAGGATCAGCCCCCTCCTTTCGGCAAGCAGAAAACATTACTTCAGCTTCCTGAGGAGTAGGAACCTCCCACCTGTATTCATAAGTATAAATATGAAGAACTAAAAAACAAAAGAGCAAATTAGAAAACCGAAGAGAAATCTCACACTTCAAGAGCTCCGTTTCCAAGCAAGACAGCAAGGTACCCCATTCTATGTTTGGAATCAACCCAAGTACCAAAAGGTCTCCATTTTACATCCCATGCAACTTTTCCGTTGTGAGCCAAGCACATTATGAGTCTAGGCAAAGCAACATCTTCAGGAATGTAGCAACCATCCAGATCATCTTCAAGGGGGACCGGATTAGCTTTGTCCTCACCTGACCTCATAGGATCTTGTCCACAACCTGAGGATGTATCAGCATTCAGAAGGGAGGTTCTGCATTTTTGCAATGGCAGGTGAAGATCCGTAGCAGTTTCGTTGCTCTTTAATCTCAATTTGCATTTTGTCAATGTTGGCTTTGAAGCAATTAACACCGACTTTTCTGGATGTCCTTCATCGTTAGCTTTCCGCTTTCGACTAGAATCCTTTTTGGTGACTGCTTCATGTGTTTTACTACCATCATCTTCTTTGGAAACAATTTCAGGGGTCTCAATTGGAACTTCATCTGCTTCAATAAACTTTGACAAGTCCTCATGGTACTTAATTACTAGAGGGTTCAAATACTGGTTGTTAGCATTGATGTTGTCCTCAGGGAACTTAACTGCCAGAGGTTTCACATGTTGATTGCTACTGTCCAAGTTATCTGCAGAATCTTTTGTTTTCTTCTTTCTATCATTTCCCATCGGTTTATTTGGTTTAGCTGAATAGAAACTTATAGTCTCCGTAGCCCTGATATCCTGCCGTTTCTCTGTTGAAACTGCTACAGGAGCGTTCTGATCTCTGCAAGTTTCTTTGGAAATTTTCTCAGGGGTTTCAAGGCAAACTTTATCCATGTTGAATGAGACCGGAGTATATTGAAGCGATTCAAGATGTTTGTTGCTATGATCTAAGTTGTCTATAGATTCCTTTAGTTGGTTCTTTTTAGGCCTTCCTCTTGGTTTTTTTGGTGCACTTGGTTTGGCATTTGTAACATTATCTTCCTTAGCAACTTGTTCAAGGGTATCCTGGGATCTGCCATCTGTAAGTAGTAACGTGGTTGAATCTTCTGGAAATTGAACAGCCTGAGAATGCAGATGCTGGTTTTTATCATACAAGTTAATAGATTCAACGATTGGATTCTTTCGTGGTCTCCCTCTTGGCTTTGTTGGTTGAGTTGCTTTAGGCTTTGTTGCTTTGTTACTACTTGAATTCGTCTTTGATTTCCTTTTGGTGGGAGGAATCGCATCATGGTCTTTCACACCACGATTAAGAAGACCCCATATTTGGATGACACCTCTTCCGGTAAGTGGAGCACCGATCTTGTGATATGAAGACTCAGGAGGATGAGCAGCAACAGCAATGAACTGGAATGCCATACCACAAAAATATTAAATGAATATAGAAATATAACCTTCTTGTGTTATGACGAACATTTATAAATAACAGAATGACAGTCAACATAAGGATTAATATAAACAAGCAATACCTCAAGATTAATATCACAGTTAGGCCTTTCATGAACTCTGGGACACCAATCCAACGCCCAAACTAGACCACCAACGTACATTACGAAATCTTTGCTGCAACAAGATTTAATAAGATAACATCTACGAAAAAACGGTAGGGAATATCAACAAGTACACACTCAAAACTTTCTTTACGGAAAGTTCGAAAATCTTTGGACCCACATGAAGACCATATGCTGAGTAGAGAATAGATCATTTTATCTCATCATTTCCTTCAATTTCCTCCCAGAGAATGTTCATTACTGTCCAAACAGACAAGCATAGAACTTTTTGTTCTTTGAACCACAAGGCTTGTGGGAGATGTGGCTCAATAACCCATCTAGCCCGGCTTCGAATCTAGGCGTTAACAACTTGTGGCCACTGAGGAATTATCTCAGGGCTGCATGCTTAGCACTTAGCAGTCAATAGCCAGGGATTAGTCTAGGTTAAATGCCTAGGATACCCTTTCAAAAAAAAAAAAAAAAACTTTTTGTTCTTTGTAAAAAATATCCAAGAGGCGAGAACATAACTAGAGTAACAGAGGCAATTTGATTACGAACCTGGAATGTGATGCAATCTTATCTCCACCAGATACATCCTGCATCAGTATTTACCAAAGCCAATAAGCATTCTTTGAACGATACCGCATCAAAAGCACTAATATATGAGGTGGTTATTATTAAAGCAACCAAATTGGCATAGGGCAGACCTACTAAGAGAGTAGGGGGTGCACCGGCCCTAGACCAATCGTCCCGTTGTGATGGAAATTCTTTTTTTAACGGCTGTAACTGTGCACCCGCTTAATTTTTAAGGGTGGTCTAATATTTTTTTAAAATAAAAACTGAAACAGATACGTGAAGTGGTTGGTTGGGACATTACATGCTTTCCTAGAGGTCATGGGTTCAATTCTTGTTTACAACAAAATTTTAATTCTTCATTTTTTAAAAATGCAGTTACTAATAAAAGGCAAACAAATGTGCAAGTAAAAGGATTGAACACAAGACCTCAATCATAGAATGACGACTTACCAATCAGCTACTACTATTTTTTTCAATTGTCCCTATCTTACTTTTATTTTATTTTATTCTAAAATCTTTTTCTTCACTAATCTCAAAGTGTTCTTTATCTTGTTTTAGTGACAACACATGTTTATCTGAAATAAATTGAAAAATTAATCACATTTAAGGATTAATACTTTCTATTTTATAAAATCTTGATAATACTTGAAACTCGGTTATTATTCCTCTGTATAAGATATTGTCAAACATGTTTATGTAAGAAGTTGATAAAATTAGAGTTTGTTGTTGCATCTGCTGCCCATTACGAAATCAAACAAAAAAAGTACCGCATAATGGTGGAATTCCGCCAAAACACGCCATGTGTAAGACAGTCTTTGGTCTTGCTCAAAATGTCAAAATTGATTCGATTTCTAAAAATGTATGGTATCAAATCGACACAATTGAATTCCCCGGAGTCAAACCATGTCGACTTTCCTGAGTTAAACCGCAACTTTGCAGGCCCTTGAATCTTGATCGACCTTAAAGGTGCACAAACAGTTAAAAAGTAATTTCATTTATTTTACCTTAGGCACAGCTGCTGAAGAAAATTGACTTAGGTTTATTATCCCACTAGTGACATCTTTCCTCTGAGGAGTGTCGCTTTGGCAAGCAAACCTAAAAGCTTGAGGTTGATAGCAGAAATGTCTCCATTCTCTGTAAATAAATTAGAAACTTCAATTTTTGACATCCACACAAGAATACTTGCATAAACATTTGACTAAACAATAAATAATAATAAAAATAAATAGAGAATGTATGCAGCAAAGATAATAAACCATGAAATCACAATAGTTAATATTTATCTTGGTGCTTATCGCCCAGCTTTTAACAATGATTGACTTCCATTTCATTAATCTATTTAATGCATGTCCAACTACTAGCAGTTGTTTCACAAATGAGACATACCAAAACTAGCTGTTTGCTAACACAACAATGAGATGCCCAGTCCCAACTCCATAAAATGTTCATTTCAAAACTAGTTCCATTCAAACAAAGAGGGGCTATGTTAAACAAATCAAACTTAAATTTGAGATCTATAGTTGATTCTCTAATCAGCTAAACCTTGATGAATACTAACTGCATTAACCAAGCATCACGGAATGTTACTTGAGGCTCAAGTAGAAGTTTAATGCCCTACAGTTGCAAATAAACAGTTAAAAAGCTGAATATCAACCTCTTAAATTTATAGTTGATTCCGCAATGGTACAGTGATGGAGGTCACAAGCAATGAAGAAAGTTATTTTGGTTCTTCGTCTACTGCATTTATGATTGAATCACTGGAAAGAAAAGTTTGTGGTGGCCTTTAAGCATGACCGGATGGTCTTTAGCTCCCTCTTCGAAAAGGCTTTAATTGTCAACGTATTGTTTATCAATGTAAGTGCAAGTCATATTAATTATATTTGATTTGATTCAATGCTGCATGGATGCACCCTTACTTATGTTTCTCTTGAATCATGACAAGTTCCTGTTTTCTCATAAGTTTAACAGTTTGTTCTATAAGCTGTCTTACTGAGGATGACATTACATGCAAAAGAAATCAATTTTATAAAAGCATAACTGTGTACATGTAGTAGAGTACCGCCCAAACAGCAATACTCTTGTGAAAATTATATAAACACAACAATTAACTAGAATTGTATAATTAAAGCCCTCCATTTGTTTATAAAGAATGTCATATGTACATTTCCACATTATTTTCATCTGTAATATGGGAAGACTTTCCAGCTAACAAATGCAGATTCTTGTTGCAACTTCAATTCTAAGATTATCATATGTGTAACACTGGTTATAAAATTAATGCCATTTGCAGTTGGCAGTTCTCTTATATATTCAAAGATCAGTTCCAATTCTCAAGTTGAAAACCTAATCTGCTTGAATCAAAAGGGGACACATAGCTTCTTTCTCATTGGAACGGAGGAAGCATAACTGACAAAAAAATAGCTGGATCAGTGGCTTTATAGAACTATTGTACCCAAATACTAACTTTAACTAATATATGTGCACATTTATAAACCATAAACACACACAAGCACAGATATGGTCATACAAAACAACAAGTTTGCAAGATTACCTTAAGAAAGTGACGGAAGAAGACATTCGCTGAATCTCAGATTGATCATACTCGAATTTTGATTCCCCTGAGAGCTCCAAAATCTTATCCATAGCTTTTAAATGATTCTCAACTGAATAATCAAAATTTGCAACTGAAATTCCTGGCGGAAGACCTCCGTCATCATTACCATCACCATCTTGGTCCACCAAAACAACTTGCATATTCGATTGATTATTCTCCATATTCACAATTGCCTGTAAATCATATATACTCTTACATAAATTACACAATTGAACTGCCGCTGACACAAGTCAAAAAAATTCCTAAATCATTTTCTCTTTATAATTAAGAATTCTTACGACCGGTATGCAACGAATCTATAACGTCAAACTCTAAAACAAATGATGGTGCACCACACAAAGAATGATGCATCGTACTCCATTTTGGAAATGTTATTCATCAAGAGAACTAAGGGGTTGTTTTTCCATTAAGTCCAGTATGAATACAGTTGGCTATATAGATACAGCTGGTTGTATGGATGAATAAAATTGTTGTTTGTTTGTTGAGTTGCATAAACCATCTTAATGATTGAAATGACCATTTTACCCTTTTATTTATACCAAAAAATAAAACACAGTGTTATTGATACCTGCTTCGAAGAAGAAGAGCAAACCAAAACAAAATTCACCAAAAAAACACAACTGAAGAACATCAAACATATAAATGATTCATTAAAGAACCTCAAACCCAACAAGATTGATTTCATAAACCAAAAAACTCATCCATTGCCAGGAAAATAACTTCACTTCTTAAAACTCATGAATATTATTTACCTAGGGCATTTATTGCGAAAAAGAACTCATGGATTAATCGATTTACCTAGGGAATTTATTGCTTAAAAAACTCATCAATTCCATTCAACCAAGGCATTTATTGCAAAGAAAATCCATCGAGAAGGAATCAGAAGGAAAAAACCATCTCAAGAAAACCCATTCTTGAATATACTCTATTATATCCAGGGTTGAAGAAAACCCATCAGTGTCTACAGTGCCGGCGACGGAGGAAGCAACGGAGCCGGCGACGGTGGAAGCAGAGGCGCTGGCGACTGAGGTAGCAGAGGCGCCGGCGACGGAGGTAGCAAGGGAAGGTCGACGAGAAATTGAGGGAGATGGGTTTTCCTCTATTTCTTTGTCTGTGAAGTGGAGAAGGGTATTTTAGGAAGGAGGGTGACTTAATGGATACAAGAGATTCTTAAAAGCTTAGCGATTAAGTCATTGTCTATTTGATAAAGCCACTACCAAACACCCTTGTATGGCTGAGCGAAAAAGCTAAAGAGGCTATTAAGCTCCTTAAGCCACTACCAAACAGGGCCTAAGCTCGGGATAAACAAGTTGGCAATTTATGAATTATTAGAAGTAAAGAAAAGCAACTGGAAAATGATAAATTAATTATGTAATAGAAAACACACACATGTATTAAACAGGGGCGGACCTAAGATTGTCATTCAGGGTGGTCCTCATATGTATAGTAAACAAATAAACAAATATATAAGGTTATTATATTGATGAAGTGGTCAATCCAAAAATAATGTATGTAACTATTTTATTAAAATGGAACATTAGCCTTCACAAACTCAATAGAAAAAGTATTTGCCAAAGATCATTTAAGAAGGGACTACGAAAATAGATAGCCTCAAGTATTACACACCTTTGCAATTGGAACACCTTCACTACTTCAGGTGGTGAACCAAGAGATTTGCAAATTGGACTCTTCTGCCACCTCAATATCCACAGTTGCATGGAACGACCTAAAACATTTCCCTTCACAGCTACAAATAGATGACAAAATACATCAGAAAAGGATCAAATGGAGATAGCTCCCCAGCATAGATCTAACAAAAGTACAAAACACAAATTAAATGCATAAACCATAAAGTTGAAATCATATCATTCCTGTTACCATTCAGTTTGTGCACCAAAGGATACAATAAAGATGCACATCATATTGAGGCAGAAACCGAATATAAACATTAAACCCTAAGCTCTAAGCAGGGCCGGACCTAAGACTTTGGATGCCTATGGCGAAAAGGCAAAAAAATGCCCCCAGATAAAAAAAATGTTCTCATGATCATTTGGAATGTAAACAATTTTTTAGCAAGGATCTTTAACCAAATATTCAGAAACATTTGCTTGTCTAACAATATAAAATCAAACCATTTCCTCGTTTCAAAACTAAAATCATAACTCCTGACAAATTCACAGTCCATATAAACAGAGTAAAGCTAAAAACAAAACCAAAACATTGTGATTGAACTCATTTTAGAACAAGAAGAAAACCAAAACAAGGGTGATGTGAATATTAAAATTAGAACAAGAAGAAATCTATGAGGAAGCGTCATTACAAAAAAGAATTTTGGAATGAAAGTTATGTAATTTATTTAACACAATTTAAGCTTTCCAATCTCATAAAAGAAACACTCACAAACATAACTAAAAGAAGAGCGGTAGGCAAAAAAAAGACCAGATAAGTGATAACTGATAAGGAGCATCAGAGCAGATGATTAACAGATTAAGGTCACTTATTCTTGCTGATTAATACATGGGGAGCAACCAGTCCACCCATCAACCAGCAAATTGTGAGATCGATTAAGGGCAGCAAAGTGAACCAGCAAGTTTGAGATCAACTTAGGTGTGGCTGTGTAGATTTATTTAGGGGCTAGGGCACACAAGCAAAGATCGATGGAGACTTGAAAGAGAGGGAGAGAGAGACTAATCAGAGGCGAGAGGAGATCAAATAGGGGCATCAAGTCAGCAAGAGAGCAGTTCAAACAATTCAAAGTATACTTTAAGGCAGCGCTTGGTACATGGAACGGGACAAGACAAAACTCACTGTCCCATGTTTGGCTCGATCTCGACCACCGACCACCACCATCACTGTGCACCGCCGCCACCATGGGCCACTTCACCTCTATCATAACCACAACCATCATCGGCTACCCCTACCGTACCCACCACTATCGGTTATATCGAATTTTTCATTCAAAGTTGGTACTATTATATATGTATGTTTTTTGAAAATTGTGTAAAAGTGTTTATAAATTAGATTATTTACTTTATATGTTTTAATCATGACTATTTTATGATATGTAAAATTATAAAATAACTTTTAGGGAAACTTGTATACACTCTCCTAGTCGTAACAAACACCATAAAGACATTTGTTCTGTTAGGGTGCGTTTGGTGTCGGGACAGGATTGGACAGGATAGGACAGCTGTTCAGCGTTTGGTAAGACATAACTAAACTAGACGGGACAGAACAAGACCAGTTAAATGACCAATTTACCCCTACACCACCACCGGTCCACAACCACCACCACCACCACAGATCTAAGGTTCAAAATCGATTACCACAAATCAACAACACAATTTCTAGGGTTCAAAATCGATTACTAAATAGGGATGAGTCAAGAGAGAAGGTCGCCGGTAGGTCGAGAGAGACAGAGAGAGACAGAGAGACGATTACCTGAGGGTGTACGTCGCGGCGTCGAGAGAGAGAAGGTCGCCG